>CACVCL010030093.1:0-55000 GCA_902729485.2 Mus minutoides
CGAGACAGGGTTTCTCTGTATAGCCATGGCTGTCCTGGAACTCACTTTGTAGACCAGGCTGGCCTTGAACTCAGAAATCCTCCTGCCTCTGCCTCCCAAGTGCTAGAATTATAGGCATGTGCCACCACTGCCCGGCACAAGGGAGCCATTTTTATTCAGCCCTCTTCCTCTGTCCTTATCTCACTGTAGAGTAGGAATCCCATTTCCCTTTAGAAATCAGCATCAACCACCTTAGCCATCCAAGAGAGTATCTTTTCTTTGACTTTCATTCATGAGCACAGCGAACCCCAAGTAGACAGCGGCAGCCTTAACTTCTAGTATAGTAGAGTCATTGTTATGTCTCTTGGTGGAAGTAACTAAGACTGTTAGGGAGCAGAGCATAATACTGTGGTAATAAACTTTTGTTAATGGGTCACATTATTGAGTGGCACAACTCATCTCTACTCCATGACTTCTAGACCTTTGAAGCCCTCTTTTTTTTTCCCCTTGTTCCGGTTAACCCCGCTCGCTCCACTCGAACCTCCCCTCCTGTACAGCCCCACTTGCTCCAGTCAGCCTCACTCGCTCCGATCGGCTCTGCTTGCTCCGGTTGGCCCCGCTCGCTCCAGCTGTCCCCGTTCGGCTCCACTCGCTCCGTTCGGCTCCGCTCGCTCTGGCCCTGCTCGCTCTAGCCGTCCCCGCTTGCTCTGGCCCTGCTCGCTCTAGCCGTCCCGCTCGCTCCGGCCGTCCCCGTTCGTTGCTGGGATTTGAACTCATCACCTTCGGAAGAGCAGGCGGGTGGGTGCTCTTACCCGCTGAGCCATCTCACCAGCCCCTTTGAAGCCCTCTTAAGGAGACACAGTACTAATATAGTGGGGCATTAGTGGAACCTTGCTGCAGACTATAAGGTGTTGGAATCTAGAAGAGGGGGACACAAGGTTCCTATAATCTCCATCAAGGGCATGTCCCCAATGATCTAAAATGTCTTAATAGGCTTGAACTCTTAAAGTTTCCACCACTTCAGAATAGTATCCTCCTCCTCTCTTTTTCTTTTAGCATGTTACCATAAAGTGATTGTGCTCCCCAATATAATGTGCTGCCTCACTAGAGGCCCAAAGCAATGGAGTTGATAAGTTATAGACTATGATATGCAAGTGCTTTGCCACTGAGCTATCTCGGGCATTTTGTTACAGTTCTGGAAAATGTACTTGCATCACCAGTATCTTGAAGTAGCTAATGGACTTTGGAAGATTCTGTTACATGGAACTAGCCAGAACTAGTTACATGACTAGTTACAGGACTAATTACAGTGGCTATTGTCTGGTTGGCCTTCACTGGTGGAAGTCTATATTACTGAGCATAGACATACTTTTTATCCCTTATATCACCCAATGAGCCCATTGGGTGATGCCAGGAATGGCTAGGACAGGGGCTGGCTGGAATTCATATTAAATGAATAATTTAAAATAATTTTTAAATTATTTAAATTTAAATAATTTTACTTAAATATTTTTATATTTTATATTTATATTTTATATTTTAAATAATTTTACTCCTAAAACCTTCATTTGCTAAGGTACCCTTTAGATATTATTCACATCCATGTGAATATCTTTATGTCTTGTGTTCAAGAAAAGATACTTTCTTGGAGGGCTATATCTGAAGCCTCTGCCCAAATTTCCAGTTCTCTTCTTCCCACATCCTTGGCCATTCTTCCAAAGGATTTGTCACAGACAATGAATCTGTCTATAATGATACATCTGGCCACTTTCCTTTTCAATCAAAATGAATGACCAGGCAGACTTCTGTAGGTTCTGAGCACCGGGGAGAGTTCCCTTCACTTGTCCTTTCAGGGTGTCCAAGAGAAGCACTGTGCTTCTCTGTCCACTTTTAGGTGGTCCAGGAAGGCTGTGTGACCATCTGTGAGACAGGCCTGGAAGTAAGTCCTCCACTGTCGAGAGATAAGAAGGGATCCCCACAGACACAATCTGGGAGAGTGAGGGTAGTGAGCAGAAGTGGGACTCAAACCCGGGCCTTGCACATGCTAAGTGCGCATGCTCTAAGTGTGTGCTCTACGCTGCACTGCATCCCAGTCCTCCCTGCTTTTGCTTTTTTTAGAGAGGGTCCGATTATGCAGCTCACACTGAACTTTAATGCATGATCCTCCTGCCTCTGCTCAAGTGTCAGGATTACAGATGTCTACCGTCACATCTGGTGCTGGGTTGCTTCTCCCTGTGGTGTATTTGTGTCTTCAAGACCTGTTCAGACCTGACATATACATTGTCATTTGATGATGGAATCTTAAAGCATGAACCCTTGCTTATGGCTTGATATGTCCAATAACACTGGTAATGGTGGCTAGCTTTGGTTTCATGGTAAATTACTAGCCCTTGGGCAATCAATCATTGAGTTTCTGCTAAGTCCTAGTAGCAAGCCAAGAGCTATCTCTCAAAAAGAGAGAAGTTATCTGTAGATGACAGCATAGCCTTGCTTAAAAACTGGGCTTGCACTACATTCCATCCGTGGGATCTTTTGAAAGACTCCAGCAGCTTATCATGTTCCGTTGGCAATGCAGGTATCAGTAGATTAGCTGGTCATGTGACAAGCTGGCAGAAGAGTTTGTATAACAACATGGGACTATTTCAGATTACTTTCTCATTCCGCTCCACTGAAAATTAGTAACTTTCCAAGTCATGTGGGGCAGAGTTATTCCCAGACGAGGGATGCTGTGCCTCATTTGTGACTGCAGGAGAGGCCAGGTGGAAAAGCTCATCTTTCTCCTTTGAAGAAATGTCCTGCATATCACCAGGCTTCTAGAAGTTTCATGGAATGAATTACATTTGTAATGAATGTTCTTCAGCAATGAGACTGCATCTGGCCCAGAACGTGCAATTGGAGTCACCACCCGTTTAAGCTTATAGTAATCTAAATAATCTACAGTCATTCTCAAAGATCCACCTGTCTTCTGTTCAAGCCATATATGTGCGGGAATGTGTTGGGAATTACCACCTCTGCCTTCCTTCCTTCCTTCCTTCCTTCCTTCCTTCCTTCCTTCCTTCCTTCCTTCCTTCCTTCTTTTCTTCCTTTCTTCCTTCCTTTCTTCATCCCTGCTTCCCTCCCTCCCTTGCTCACTTTCATTTAAACATTTAAATTTATCCCTGTTGTTCATGTGTATATGATGTATGTGTATGGGCACACACCATGATGCATGTGCAAAGGTCAGAGGACAGCTATGTGGAAGAATCAGTTCTCTCCGTCTATTTTTACGTGGGTCTAGGGGGTCAAACTCAGGTCACCAGGCTTCTACTTTTACCTGCTATGCTATCTACATCACTCCTCTGTCTGTCTGTCTGTCTCCCACCTCCCCTCTCCTCTCTCCTCTTTCTTGCTTTCCATCTTATGTTAAAAGCTGAACCCATGACCTCAGTCATGTTAGACAAGTGCCCCACCACTGAGGTGTACCTCCACTTTCTTCCTCAAAGTGAGTAGCTGTAGGCTATCTCTTTTAAATCTTGGTGTTGACATTAATCTCTTAATCTTTTTAGAAACTCACCTATCCTTTGCCTTATTATAGAGGCTGTAACAGTGGCTTCTATTTTTACCATCTTTGGCCTAATAGTTGTTTATTCCCTTTGACCTTTTAGTTCTTGTTATAACAACTTTGAGGCTAAGGAACTTCATAAAGAAGCCCCCAGTTCTGATGTCTCAAAGGGCAAGCTGCTGTCATCAGCTTGGCTCTAGTGAAGACTTTCTGGGGGATGGTACCACGACGACGACAGCTGTGCAAGTCAGACTGAATCACCTGATGGAAAGCTGGAGAAGCTGGGGTGTGACCAGGCTCATTTGATTTGGTTTCTATGATAATACTCTTGTTAGAAATTAGTTCAGGGTTCCGTGAGAACCATCTTAATCTCTTCTAAGGGCAATGCTCCTAGCAAGAACTAGCCCATTTTTTTATTAGAGCCTATCCCTTAAAGATCTCTGCACCTCCCTGCCCACAACCCTGACACTGAGGACCAAGGCCCATTGTGAGGTTTCATGATAATGGAAAATTCAACAGTGATATTTGAAGATAGGGCGCATATGAGCAAGAATGTAGTGGTTTAATATGCTTGTATGTTTGAATTCTTGGAACTGCAGTTGGTGGAGCTGTTTGGGAAAGATTAGGAGGTATGGCCTGGTTAAAGAAGGTATGTCACTTTGGAGGTTTCAAAAGACACAGATCATTACCAGTATTCATTTTTAGCCTCCTGCTTGTAGTTTAAGATGTGAACACTCAGATGTTCCTGCTGCCATGCCTTTGCTCTATAAGCTCAATTAAATACTTTCTAAGTTGCTTTGGTCATGGTGTTTTGTCACAGTAATAAAAAAGTAACTAAGACAAAGTCCTTAATCCAAGGGGACTTTTGCTTTGTAAGCAGCAGGAAACTTGCCTACCATGTCCATGGCACTGACTTTGATTTCTGCAACATATATTCATTCATACACTAGAACGCAATGGTGTCGGGGGGAGAGAGAGAGAGAGAGAGAGAGAGAGAGAGAGAGAGAGAGAGAGAGAATATTCATTGAGTGAGCTATTTCACCTTGAGTCTCTACTCATCAGCAGCAGGGCTCATCAGATATGGACACTCCATCTTGAACTTCCTAGTCTTTGAAGCCAGATCAACCAGTTTTCTTATAAGTGATATTTGTATCACTCCGTGGACCAGGGCTGGATGTAGGCGCTCTACCAGGGTACTTATTCCACGTATGCATTTCAGAACTAGAAGAAGGGTAGAGAATGAGATTTGGGGCAGTCTTTTTGTAAACCTTGTGAAGGTGTGTCTCTGTTCTTCCTCACATGCCTATGGCATTTTCTGATTGGTTTTAATAAAGATCTGATGGCCTATAGCTAGGCAGGAAAGAGAAGGCAAGACTTCCAGTTGGAGAAAGAGGGTCTCTGGGAAAAGAACCGGAGAGGGGGATTTACCAGCTAGACATAGGGGAAGTCAGATGTCCAGAGACTGAGTGAGAGGTAACAGATCATGTGGAAAACTTGGACTAGTATAGATGGGGTTATTAAGTTATATGAACTAGTTGGGAACAAGCCTGAGCTATAAGACGTAAACTTGGAGACGTAAAAAGTCTCCTTGTCATTTTTGGGAGCTGCAGGTTGAGAGAGTATGACAGTAATGAGGTTTAGGTGCGTCTGCTGGACAGACCGTAAGATGGATCTGGGGAAATAATTTTGCATTGCATTTACGTTTGTAGTTCATAAACTGGTAAGTATGAGGACCTTTCAGACTCTAAAAAGTGAGTGTGAGTCTCCACAAGATAGAATTTAACATACAAGAAGAAGAGAATCAAACTCAGCCATGGAGAAAAAATATCTGTGACCTTAGGGAAAAAGACCTATCTGTGGTTATCTTAACTAACGAGCAAGGCTGCTGCACTGGGAAGGCAGAAAGTGTTTGCTGTGGTTGATTCTAGGGCAGGTAGAAAGTACTTGGTGTTTGTTGTTTCTAGCTTTTCTTTCAAGTCAAGGAGATCAGATCACCACAGATGGCTTGAAGGGAAGCTGGGAGTAAGGATGTGCCTGAATCTGTCCACTGAAACAGAAAGGAGAAGGTTTCTGGGAAGGTTCCATGTTTCAAATGGGCAGACATAAGAGGAGAGCCTGCTACCTGAGACTACCCATAAACATACCATTTCTGTATTTCAAAAGAAGCTAGGAAAGAGAAACTTGTAAAGGGGAAACGGATTTATTTACAGCTTGGCCAAACCAGTGACAGAAAGGTTCATGGTACCTCTCCCCCTTTCCTATAGGAAGTTACAGTTTTATAGAAAGGATTAAACAAAAGCCGAGGAAATGAGCATATGAATATGTTAAACTAGGTTGAGAGATAACTGTCAAAAATGTGTGAAATCCTTTCCCTGGAGGATGGAGACCCAGAAAACTGACAGTCTGTCCTGGCTCAAAGCCAGGGTGTTCTTGGTTCTAGCACAGCTTTGTCCTGGCCAGAGGCCAGAAATACCAGACATGTTTAGGGAAATTGGTTTGTGTTCTCGTTCCTTGTTTTCTTCTCACTTTGCCTTTTATATAAGCATTCTGATGAACACAGCTGCCAGGAGACCATGTGTGGTCAGAGGCTTCACTGGCCCTTGAAGATGTGGACTGAAACTAGTCCAGGCATCAGGATGGAGGTGCATGAACACTCCATGGAGACACGTAGTTGGGCCAGTTGGGCTGACCAACTCACCTCCCCTTACCTCAGCCCAGAAAAGCCTTATTAGTCCCTTAAAAAAGAGCTTGCAACACCCCCTGCCCCTCCTGTAGGAGTTCCTTCTTCCTTTTAATATCTCTTCTATAACGAAGCTTCTTTTCTAAAACCCACTGTTTTACTGTCTGAAACTCATTGAGTTTGTAAAACAGAGGACTTGGAAGCCACTGGCACATGGTGGCTTTGGTGGCTATGGATTGTCCAACACCATGACCTTCTCCACTCCCCAGTTACACTCATCTGAGATGGATGTCTGTCACATCAGTCTCTCACTCCCAGCCTGCTCACCCCCATTCTACTATGACTTAGCTTTTTCTTACCCCAGAATGGGATTCCTGGGGAAATTTTTATTCTTTGGAGTCCATTAGTTTAGGGTCCTATTTTAAGTTTTTTTTTTTTTTCTTCCCCTGGACATTATTGTGTCTTAATGAAGGCATCTTTTTTTAACAACAGGAAAAAAAGAAGCAGCTGCAAGATAAAATGAACATCCAAGGAGAGCAGACAGTAGGTGTGAAGGGGGGAGTTTCCGTTTCACCCTCTGAAGGGTCGCTGAGTACTTGGCAGGAGAGAGATTCACAGGGGAAGAACCACACAGATACATTTAATGCACAGGAGAGAAATCAAGAGAAAATGAAAGGGAGAGAGACCAAAGAGTGGTTTGTAAATGGTTTTCTGGAAGCTGAATGGGTCTGGGAGAAAGAACAGCTTGTGGACGAGCTAAAGGAAGGTAAGGGTGGGATTGCAGAGTGGACAGAGGTTATCTTATTATGCAAATAAAGTTCACCCTCAACCCCCAATCTGTCAGTTGCTCTCAGAATAGATGAAATGTCTGTCTGGGTCTTGGTGACAATTTATAGTTTTTTCTCAAGTGGATAATCTTTCCTGGTTATTTAATGAGATTCCTAG
The DNA here is from genome assembly GCA_902729485.2 of Mus minutoides. Taxonomy (NCBI): domain Eukaryota; kingdom Metazoa; phylum Chordata; class Mammalia; order Rodentia; family Muridae; genus Mus; species Mus minutoides. Next base: position 7,146 of record CACVCL010030093.1, read on the forward strand.
GGAGGGGGATTTAACAAAATTTTATTTCATTTGGAAGTCAGAGAAGGGAACTGTCAGGGAAAGAGGATCAAGGAGCTGGCAGGAGGAAGGTCAGAGAGACCTTAGCTCTAGGGCAGCTTTTCAGACCAGCGATGTCAAAGTGAGGCTCTTCACAATATTGTTTACTAAGCATCTCGAGTCATTGGCTTTACACCCGGACCTACCACTTCTGCATTAGGAGTGTATCACTTAGGACTGAGGTGTCAATCACTTAGGAAATAGCACAGCCTGGATGTGTTTGAATCTGGACTTTTGGGTACTTACGACTAAAGCAGGCTAATCAACAGAATTCAAGGCTGGGTCTCCTGAGCCAGCTGGTAGAAGCTTATGATTTGAGAATTAAGGAGATACACCTGGCCTCTTCTTAAGCTGGTGCAGCCAAGACAACGGGGTTATCTATCCCTCCTCACACATCAGTGGTGACTCACAACTCTGAGGAACCAACAACTTTAAAAATTATTTTATTGTTATAATTTTTCTTTAGAAACAAGGTCATACTCTATAGCTCAGGCTGGCCTGGCACTCACTATGAAACCCAGGCTGGCCTAGAAGTAATGGTTAACCCGGCTCAGGCTTCCCAGTGCTAAAATTATAAGCAAGGGCTACCATGCTTGGCTGTGAGTCACCAATATTGAATTTCTATGTTTTTTGTTTGTATCTCGTTATTCTTGTTTCTTTTTTTAAAAAATAGAGTAAAACTGACTCAGCCTCAATCTTATTGGTTTGTTTATACTTTATTTGTGTTGGAGGAGCAGAGTTTCAGGTTTTCTAGACTGGGCCCAAAGTTGCTATATAGCCAAGAATGGTATTGAACTGCCGGTCTTCCCATTTCGACATCTTAAGTGATGGTTTTATAAGCATCTACTACCATACTCAATTCTGTGCTGGAGATTAAACCCACGGCTTTGTGCGTGCTAAACAAGCCCTTTAGCAGCTGAACTATACCCCCAGCTCATGATGTCCACCCTGGTTAGTGGGCAGGTTATTAATCTGCCATTCCACAGGCGCAGTCTCCCTGGAAAGACTGTGCCCAATTAGTTAGAAGTGTGGGGCATAGCACGAAGTCCTCAGTCAAAGTTCATAATAAAATTGCCTCTGCTGCCTCAAAACATTTCCAGTTTGGTGATTTTGCTATTTCGGAGGGAGGCTCGGAGTCTTTGGTGAAGCAAGAAACCCAATGGCAGAAACTTCATGTCTTCTGAGACCTGGCTCTTACCACAGTCAGTGTCTATGTCTTTCTGATGTTCTGGCCTCTGAGTCTCTTTTTGTTTCCCTCTCTGTTGCCTACCCCCTTACCCTCCCCCCCATGTCTGCTTGTAAGGAAGACAGGAAGTTCCATTTATCTCTAAGCAGCTTCTGCTTCCTGTCTCAAAAGAATTCCTGGGGCGGAGTGGGGTGTGACTAGAAGTCTCTCCAGGTGGAGAGAGGAGGCAATGGAAAAATACAGAAAAAAAAATACTGTTTTGTCACATGTAACTTAGACATTACTTAGGAGAGCTCAGCCTCATAAGAGAGCTAGCTCTGTGCTCTGTGGCACCCAGCCAACCAGTCATTGGATCATGTGACAAAGAGAGAGAAGGTGTCATTCCAAAGAACCTTCCAGAAGCCTGCATGGTTACTCAAAGCCTTGGGAACATAGCTGACTCCTATCTTTAGTCCTAAGGTGTTATTAAAATATTTCTTTTTTTTTTTTCATAAGCATTGTCTTGGTTGTCTTTTGTGGTCATGTGGTTGCTGTCAATACGTCACTGGTACTGGGAATGATGGTCTGAGATCACTTCGGTGAGAGGTCTTTGGTTGTTCTGAGGGAGGCCCTGCTTGTCACACAGAGCTGGAACGGCCCCTGTCTTCTCTTTCTCTATGGGTCTCTCTTCTTACAGCTGCAGCCTGTGGCTGGAGGACACTGGGTCCTCTGGCCTTTCCGCTCAGGTAAATCAGCACAGCAGATATGCACAGTTTGGATTTCTACACTTTCCCACCCAGAACTAAAAGGACCTTTGAGATGGGTACAGCTAACTCCAACCTGCAGATAGAGCCAGGCTCTGAGGAGCCAAGGAAATTGGCTAATGTCACATGTGTGGATAGAGTCAGGTACACTTTTACTCTCACCCTTCCTGTAACACCCCCAATCCTCTTGTCTTTTCCTTAATTCTTAGCATTTTTCTGGGTCCTTAGGGATGATTTACTTGCATTATCTTACTGCTGCCTCTGAGGCCAGCATTCTGGACTCATCTTGCTGACTCCTGCTCTTTCCAGCCTATTGGGCTGTGAGATTATTAACCCAAGGACAACGAATGCTTGGAGAACTCATGGGACATTGGCCTGGGTTTTGCTCACATCCATCATCTCTAGAGCATTTTTGAAGGGGGTTGGGATGGTGGGGCTTCCAGAAGGCAGTCTTATTTATTAGTTTATAGTGCAGGAACACACACACACACACACACACACACACACACACACACACACACACAGTCTCCTATATTAGGCCCCTTTGCAGTTGGAAATAAGAGCACAATCCAACCCACCTACTACAGATATGGTCTGGACATGTTCATGTATGACTTTCTAATCTGAAGTCAAATCACACAGCAGACAATTCTGAGGTCTTTTGTTTCCCGTGGTTTTGATTAGCTTAATTAATAACTAATGGTAACATTCTGAAGTTGTTTTTAAATCTTCAGCCATGCTGAGGGGTGGGGCATAGCTGTTACCTCAGCTCTCAGGGTGCAGAGGTAGGCAGGAGAATTCCCAGGTCAAGGCCAACCTGGCCAATATAACAAACGCCTGTCTCAAACAACTAAAATCTTCAACTGTGTTCCAGGTCACTATCCATGTATAGCATTCTATAACTCACATGATGAGCTCTGGAGGTGCTAGTTGGGTTTACAGTTGGATGAAAGATAAGACCTGGACAGAGGAGAATTTGAGACACGTCCTTTAACTGTATTTGTTTATGGTAAGATTCCTAGAAAACTGCAGGTTTATAGCTGGAGAGGGAAAAAGGCCTTAACTGAGGCTCCTTCCTCAGGTGACTCTAACTTGTTTCAAGTTGACACACAAAACCAGCTAGTACAAAGACTAAATAAAAAAAAAATCTTAAATTTTCATAAAATATATTTTGATCATATGTTCCCCTCCCCCTACTCCTTCCAGAACCTCTCACCTCTCTACTCACATAACTTCATGTTCTCTCTCTTACTCTCAAAAATTCCCCCCTTCAAAAATCCCAGACCCCAAATCAAAACAAGATACAAGAAAACCCCAACAAGACAAAACTAACAAAACAAATAGTGCACAAAAATCCATGGGGTCCGTTGGTGTTGGCTAACTACTCCTGGACTTGGGGCCTGCCTTTGGTACCCAAAGCCACCCCACTGGAGAAAACTGGTTTTCCCTTTCTCAGCAGGTATCAATTGCAATAGTTTCTAAGTTAGGGCTAGGACTTTGTGTTCATTCCTCTTCTCAGAGCTGGGATTTTGCCTGGTGTGAACCTGTGAAAGTCTAGTGTATGCTCTCGTGGCCACTGTGAGTTCATATGTGGTGCAGTCCTCGTGTCTGGAAGGCACTGATTGCTTGGAGTCATCTATCTCTATCACCTTTGGCTCATACAATCTTTCCACCTCCTCTTCTGCATAGATTCTTTAGCCTTGAGAGGAGGGTTTTGATGAAGACACCCCATCTAAGATCGAGTGCTCCAAAGTCTCCCAGTCTCTGCATGTTGTCCCATTAACTTCTCTAAAGAAGCCTGATTAACACCATGATCCAAGTCCCAGCCCTGGAAGGCTGGATTTTTAACACCACAAGTGATCTTACACAGGCAGCCTACATACCAGTGTCCTGGCTTGGAACCCATTTGGCTGTGTAAATCTGGACAGAGCTCTTGCTTTGCCTGAGGACCAGAGAACTCTGTAGGGCAGTTGTAAACATGAAATGTAAAGTACTTGGCATGATATCTTACATATGGTGAGTTTACAACAAGTGGTCGCTGCGGTTGCTATTATGATTATTTTATTCATGTCACCCACAAGCAGGATTTGTGCTGCTGCCACTTGGTTCGATTCTCTGCCTAACCTGAAAGATCTGTTAGTCTGTCTCCTAAATGATCTACTTCCCAATCCAATTCAGGATTTATTTATTTTATATATGTGAATAAACCGTACCTGTCTTCAGACACACTAGAAGAGGGCATTAGATCCGATTATAGATGGTTGTGAGCCATCACACATGGTGATGTGGTTGCTGGGAATTGAACTCAGGTCCTCTGGAAGAGCAGTCAGTGCTCTTAACCACTGAGCCATCTATCTAGCCCAACCATTTTGTATAAATGCTACTTTTTTGTATTTTTACCTAAATATGTCCTTGAGACTAAAGGCATATACCTTTATCTAGATTAAATAAAGTACACCACATCTCTCTCCTGTTTCTTGCCTGTTCTTTAATTTCCCAGCCCCTGGGAACCTTGGGTCCTCGGCCTCAGAGCCTGGACCTGTCCTAGTAGGAGAACTTGTGAAGTGGAGGCTGGTAATTCAAGGGTTCAAGGTCATTCTCAGCTATATAGCAAATTCAAAGCCAGCTTAGGCTATGTGAAACCCCATTTCAAAAACCAGACAGGAACCAAGAGTAAAAGGACTTAGGCCAGATAAGCATTGTGTTCATTCTAGTTCTGCTTGTAGGTTACAGATGAGAAATTACTTCTCCTAGCCACAAATGGGAATGGCCAGTGTATAGGACTGTTATGAGAACTAAGAGAAATAAGACAGAAGAAGTGCTCTATTCTCAGTTACTGGCAGCTTTCATTACTACCGGGAACTTTCAGTGCAGCAGAGATAGTAAGAAAGGACAGTCCTTACCGCTGACGTGAAAAATCCTTTCTTAAAAGGGAGATAGGAAGAGCTGCTCAGAATGTGTGGCTCAGAATGAAAGATAACATTTTCTTAGGTAGGAGGCAGTGAGGGTATGGATGCTCTAGGAGCTGAGTGTGCATGGGAGCCATCTGAGACATCTAAGACAACTGCAGAACGTCTTGAACGCATCTAGAAGGATAGGTGAGAGACGGAGTCAGGGAGAGGATGTGTGGTGTGGAGGAGGAGGATGCTGGGTAGGTTACAGACTGGAGGTGGCTGATGGGGCTATAAGGTAGCAATAGCCTAGAAGCTAAGGGCTCTTGCAGTAGAGGAATAAGGCCTGCACTGAAATCACTAACGAATACTATGATCTTGGACAGTCGTCCAGGCATTTTTCAAACACCAGAAAATCAACATCCAAGCTCAAGGCATCAAGTAGCTTGGGTGTTTGGTGAAGACCCATTTCCTGGTTCCTAGATGGAGCTTGTGGCAATATGTAGAATCAGTTAATAAGCCAAGCACATTGCAGATGCCCCTTGGCCACAGGTCCTCCTTACCCAGTGCCAGGCTAGAAGACAGAATGTGGTAGGATGGATATAAATATACCCAAATCCTATCTGCAAAAAATGTTCAAGCTATGAGTAATAGTATTATGAATTGGAGGCCAGGCTGATCTAGACAGCAAGTATCAGGGCTACTTTTTGAGACCCTGTCTCAAAACAAAAACAAAAACAAAAACAAAAAGCACACAGTCTGTTGATTATGAGTTGGGTCTCTGCTCTGCTGGACCATCAGCTGTTCACAAACGGATTTTTTTTTTTTTCTTTTTCTAAGCTAGGTAGGCTGGCCTCTACACCACAAACGTGTTTCTTCTCCCTTTCTCCCTGAGCATACTTCCTACATCCCCAGAATTCTTCCATTTAGCCCTTTCCAGCTTCAGATAGCTGATGCTATAATGCAGACATTTGAACATTGGTTATAAAATAGTCCTAATATCCTGAGTGTCAACTTGAAATAACTAATTAGTAAATTAAATTGATTGTTAGCAAAAGCCATAATTCTGTTAAAAGTCTTAGAGAGATCAGGAATTTATGGCACATAATTAAACATAATAAAAGCAAAATACATCAAACCAACATCCAACATCAAATTAAATGGAGAGAAACTTGAAGCAATCCCACTAAAATCAGGGAAAAGACAAGGCTGTCCACTCTCTTCCTATCTTTTCAATATATACTTGAAGTTCTAGCTAGAGCAATAAGACAACTAAAGGAGATCAAGAGGATACAAATTGGAAAGGAAGAAGTCAAGGTATCATTGTGGATAATATGATAGTATATATGTGACTCCAAAAATTTTACCAGAGAACTCCTACAGCCAATAAACAACTTCAACAAAGTGGCTGGATATAAAATTAATTCAAACAAATAAGTAGCCTTCCTTTATATAAATGACAGACAAACTGAGAAAGAGACTAGGGAAAGAACATCCTTCACAATAGCCACAAATAATGTAAAATATCTTGGTGTAACTCTAACCAAGCAAGTGAAAGATCTGTATGACATGAACTTCAAGTCCTTGAAGAAAGAAATCAAAGAAGACCTCAGAAGATGGGAAAATCTCCATCTCATGGATTGGTAGGATTTACATAGTAAAAATGACAATCTTACCAAAAGCAATATTCAGGTTCAATGCAATTCCCATCAAAATTCCAACATAATTCTTCACAGAAATGGAAAGAACAATTCTTAACTTCATATGGAAAACAAAAAACCCAGGATAGCGAAAACAATTCTGAAAAATAAAGAACTTCTAGGGGGAATCACCATCCCTGACCTCAAGCTGTACTACAGAGCAATATTAATAAAAACATGTGATACTGGTATAGAGATAGACAGGTTGTTCAATAGAATAGAATCAAAGAACCAGAAATAAACCCACACACTGTTGGGCCCCATTTTGGCTCTGGTTTGGGCCTTGAGGACAAACCTGAACCTGGCTCAAGTTTCTGTGGCCTTGTGAGAGAGCCTAAGCCTGGATCAAGTTTTATGACTTGTCTCTGTATCAGGGTGACTCAACAATGCGTGTTTGGCCCTGCCTCTGCCCCATGTTGCTGATGTAGCGCTTTGACATTGGCCCTGTCAGTTACTCTATACCTTCCATCACTCTTCCCTGACTCCTACATCATCTTACCCCACCAGAAGTACCTTTCCCCATGTTCCAAACTTATATAAGCAAGAGGCTGATGCCATAAAGTTGAGTTCCTGCTTCGACAAGACTCCCAGCTCGGTGTGTTTCTTTTGGGCCATGGACACTCACCGTTCTGCCCAGCCCTGGAGAGAATGAATATGATATGTAGCTGCTGAGGGTGCTGGGGGTGAGTGGGGGGAATTTGTAGAAAGTCTAAGAGACTTGGGATGTGAGATTCTCCTAAAGCTCAATGTGAGTGACCTTAGCAGAAATGTCCAACAGTGGGGAGATGGAACCTGAGGAACCTACTTCCAGTAGACAGACAGGGCCCCCAGTGGAGGTATGGGGACACCAACCTACCTTCAAAACTTTTGACTCAGATTTTTTTTTTTTGTCTAAAAGAAATGCAGAGACAAAAATGGAGTGGAGACTGAAGGAATAGCCTACCAGTGATTGGCCCAACTGGGGATATTTCTCATGGGGAGAACCCAAGGCCTGACACTATTACTGATGCTATGTTGTGCTTACAGACAGGAGCCTAGCATTGGTTGACCTCTGATAGGCTCTACCAGGAGCTGACTGAGATGCATGCAGATACAGTCAACCATTGAATTGAGGTCCGGACCCCTATGGAAGACTTAGGGTAAGGATTGAAGGAGCTGAAGGGGATGGCAACCCCATAGGAAGACCAACAGTATCAACTAACCTGGACCCCTGCAAACTCCCAGAGACTAAGCCACCAACCAAAGTGCATGCAGGGTCTGGTCCGAGCCCCCTGGTGCATATGTAACAGAGGACTGTCTTGTGTGGCCTCAGTGAGAGAGGGTGAATCTAATCTTGTAGCGATTTGATGCCCCAGTGAAGGGGGATGCCAGGGGTGTGTGGGTGGGAGGGGGGGAGCTGGGCAACCTCTCAGAGGTGAAGGGGAGGGAGGATGGGGTAGAGAATCCTGGGAAGGGGGCTGGGAGGGAGGGCAACATTAGGGATGTGGATAAATAAAATAATTAAAAAAAACCCACAATCCAAATGTTTAATTATATAAACACATAGTCAAACTATATTTGTTTGTTTGTTTGTTTGAGGCAGGTCTCACTATGTAGCTCTGGCTGTCTTAGAACTTACGATGCAGATCAGGATGGTCTTGGATTCACCTCAATCTTGCTACCTCTGCCTGATGGGATGAAAGGCACGAGCCAACATGCCTGGGTGTATATATTTTGACAGTAAGCTAGGTGTGGTGTCTCATGTATCATTCAGCCTCAGCAGCATGCAGAAGCAGGAAGATTTCTAAGAGTTTGAGATCAGCCTGGGCTACATAGTGAGTTCCAGGCTGGCCCTTATGGAGAGGAACACTATCCTACCCCACTCCTTAAAAGCAATATATATATATATATATATATATATATATATATATATATATCACTAAAAGAGTTTACTACATGGCATGCTAGTACATATTCCTTTTTTTTTTTACATTTAATGACATAACCTTGCTTGAATCTAGCCAAGGTGCACTCATTCAGCAAACACTACAGTCAGCCCCACCCCCGAAGCCCATCCTCAGGTTCCAGAAGATTGCTGACCTTAGTTAGAATCATATCTGGTAGCTGGGACCATGTGTTTCAATATAGGGGTTCCACTAGAGTCCTTGGATTCTATGTAGGAGGAGAGGATGAGGGGGGTTGGGAAGAGAAGGAGGAATAGGGAGAGGGAAGGGGAGGAAGAGAAAGAGGAGAAGTGGAAGAGGAGGGAGGGGAGGAGAAGAAGGAGGAAGTGGAGGAGGAGGTGGAGGAGTGGGCAGAAGAGGAAAAGAAAGTGCTACTGGGCAAGGCAAGCCAGACCAGACAGGACCACACCTAATGCCCCAGGTCCTGAGCTAGGCCAGCCCTACTTGGATTTGAATATTTTAAATACAAACTTATATGTAAGATTTTTGAGTAAAGTTCTTTCAGTAGTTAAATTGAAAGTGACTGATCTGATCTAATCTTACTTTACTGTTCAGGAAATGAAACTTTACACAGTTCAGTTCCAGAGTACGGTGACTTCCCCAGAGCCTGCGGGAGCAGAGTTCACTGTTGGACTGAGGAAAGTCAGTGCTATGGTCCCCCACAGTGGGGCACAGTTTCCTGCAGAAATTGGCAGAAGCTGCAGGACACTTCTGTTCCTCATAGGTCTTGGTGCTTGCCAAAGCCACAAGCACGGTGCCTCTTTGTCCTGCACACTACCCAGCAAGTTTGGTAAATGCTCTCTGCCATTAATAGAAATTTAGAAGGACTGACTATAGGCTTTCCAGACCCGCGGTCCCTGGCTGACTTGAGTCAAATTGAAAATCTGACCTCTACAAGCAGGTTTAAAACTGTTCTCAATTTTTGCTTGAGGAAATCTGCTTAAAGTCTTGGGAAAACAAACACCATTAAACAAACACATAATGGCCATGTTATTTTGTACTAAGCAGAGCCAGAAACAGGTATGTGGCTAGAGGGAAATAGGATATGGTTTGGAAGCAGAGGTGTGGATGATATGATATTTATAGGGGAGAGTGTATATCAATGATTGTATGCAGGAGAGTATATGTATGCAGGGAGTATGCATATAGGAAGAGTGTGTACAAGGAAGAGTATATACAAGGGAGATATATATGGGGCATATATATAGAAGTATATATAGGGAGAAGTATATAAAGGGGAAATATATACAGGAAGAGTATATACAAAAGGCATATATACAAGGGAGTATGTATATGGGGTAGTATATACAGGGGAGAGTATATATGGGGTGGGCACTGTTTATAAGGGTTAATGTTTGCAGGGGAGTGTGTAAACAGTGGGGAATGTGTACAGAGGTGGTGTATACAGGGGTATTGTATACTGGGGTGTTGTATAAAGGGGTGGTGTATACAGGGGTGTTGTATACAGGGGTGATGTATACAGGGGTGGTGTATATAGGGGAGTGTGTGCATAGTGGGGAGCCCATACATGGGAGAGGTGACAAAATAGAGAGACAAACATCCACGGAATGAATAGACATTTAAAACAACCATTTTTAGAGTTAAGGAATTCAGTGCCAGTTGTCCAGGTGTATATGATTTCCTGGGAGAAAGTCCTTGCCAATTGCTTCCCTCTAACACAATTTGATTCCTTTTGTTATCAGTTAGTTTTACTGCATTATGTAATCTCAATTATACAGTGCTTAGTGCTTGCAGCAATGCCTTGCACAACACATTTTTTTGTGCTAGCACTATGATGACAAATTTCATAATAAGCCTTAAATTAGTTGTTTAAAGCTATAGTAACAAAATACCACAGACCAGATGGCTTGAACAACACAAATTTATCTCTGTATAGTTGTTGAAGCCAGAAGTCCAAAACCTAGGTGTCAGTGATGGAGTCTTTCTCCATGGCTTGCAGATGCTGCCTTAACAGTCAGTGCTTACACTGTACAGGGCTGGTGCCTTCCAACATCCTTTTCTCCATTTACTGTGTGTGTGTGTGTGTGTGTGTGTGTGTGTGTGTGTGTGTGTGTGTGCTCATGTGCATGCATATGCAATAGCACGTGTATGGCAGTCAGAGAACAACTTGCAGGAGTTGGTTCTCTCCTTCCACCATGTGGGTTCTGGGGATCAAACTTAGGTTTCAGGTTTGGGGACAAACATTTTTGCCTCAGAGCCATTTTGCTGGCTCTAATGTCCTCTACTTATGAGAACACCAGTCACACTGGATTAGGGCTTGGTCTAAAGACCTTATATTAACTTAATTACGTCCTTAAAGACCTTTTCACATTCAATTGCAGTCTGATGAGCTGGAGGTTAGGACTTCAATACATTAATTTTAAAGAGATATAATCTGGATCATAACAAATGTTCAAGAGCTATTTTACCTATACTGCATGAATGTGACCTCAGTCACAAACTTGAACACGAAGAATCTTTTTTCATTGACACTGAGATCTTTCATCACCTACACAAGCTGGCTCTTATGCCAGTGTGGAGGGCTTATAGGGGAGGTAAGTGCCTATAAAAAAGCAAAACAAAACAACAACCCCCCTTAAACCACTTACATTGACTTAAAGAATTTTGACACTTGCATTTCTCTTCTTCAAATTGCTTTATTGTTTGGCTTTTACAAAAAATTATTTTCCTACTTGGGAAGTCCCCAGATAATGTTCAGTATTAGCAGACTAATGACTTACATGGCTACTAGTGACACGGAAGTGGGTGCAGCATCTGTGTGAGGCTGAGAGTAGGAAGCTACGTCACTGAGCAAAGCAACGACTGCTTTAGATGAAAGCTGTTTCTTGTGTTTAAAAAAAAAGTCTGAAGGATAGAATGCTTCCTCTTGTCCTGTGTCATCTGTTCCTCCATCCCTTCCCAAGTCCATTAGGATTTGTTGGACAACTAAAGTGGGCTGAGCAAGCAAATAATATTGTTGTGTTCCTGCCTTTATCAATTTAGAGTTGAGCTGTACCAGCTATTAAAGATAGTGACTCACAGATACACAGTCTCTATCTTATAAATGGAGAAGACACTATACTTCTCTTCTGTCCTAGAGTACTGGATTCATTCAACCTCCAGCAAAGACTTAAAGGACTATAACATAAGACTTGTATGAGGGGCTGGAAGGAGAAATGGCTCAGCCATTAGGAGCACTGGCTACTCTTGAAGAGAACTGAGGATTGGTTCTCAGCACCCACATGGTGGTTCACAGCCATCCATAACTCTAGTTCCAGGGATAACTGGTTCCCTGGTGTAACTTCTACGGGTACCAGGCATGCCTGTGGTGCACATACACACCTGGAAACACACTCACACACACAAAACAAATAAATACATTTAAAATAGCATGGCTGTGTATGAAATGAAGTGAAGCTTCTTGACAGACACACATTCAAAGATGAACTTTAGGTATTCCTTGGATGGCCTGGACAGTCAACACTAAATAAGAAAAACCATGGTGTGTGCTTTTCTTGTCCTTTGTCTTAAAACCGCAAGAGGACAAGACCCAAGGTGTGAACCTGGGTGTAGTGGTATAAGCCTGGAATCTAAACTCTAGACCTAATGTCTGAGGTGGGAGGATTGTAAGTTTAAGGTCAGCCAGCCCTACACAGTGAGACTCTGTCTGAAGAAGCAATAAAAGGAAATAAGACAATTTAAAACGTATTCTTTATACTTCCATTCTTTGTTGAAGTGAACGTTTTTAAAGGGAAAGTCAAGTTAACCAAAATCGCTACAATACTCAGAGTTACAGACTTTGAGGAAAATAATGGCATAGAATAAACATATGCATTTCAAAAAAAGAGAGGAAGCAGAGATGGAAAGGATCGGACCAAATCAGAACCAAAACCCAAACTCCATGTCTGGTGTCTGAGACATGCAGTATGTTGTGAACTGTGCAGGGCTTGGGTAGCCCTGTCACTGCAGCCTGGCTGTTTGTAGTGCAGGTGGCCTCTGTTTTGATCTGATTCCCACTCACCATCTGTGACTTTCCTTGACAGATGTTCCATTTTCCTGCCATCTTGAACTTCCTGGTCTCTATTGTAGCCTATGTCTCTCTCACACTTTCAGATGCATGCATTTCCCTCCCAGCTTTGCAGGTTTTTATTTGCAAGCTGTAGAACCCTACATGACTCTTTAACTCTGGCATTTAATATTTCTGCATCATGTCAACACTGCTAAGTTCTGCAATTAGCTCAAGTGGTAGCTGGGCCCCCTTGAACCACAGCCACAATGTCTTCTGAGTACCAGACACGTTGGGGCTTGGTTCTTAATGCTTTGATTTAATCGGGAATCTGCATGTCCAAATGCTAAAGGTCCTTGTCCCCAATTGGTTTTTGACTAATCGATAAAAATGCCAGTGGCCAGCCAGGCGTGGTGGCGCACACCTTTAATCCCAGCACTCGGGAGGCAGAGGCAGGCGGATTTCTGAGTTCGAGGCCAGCCTGGTCTACAGAGTGAGTTCAAGGACAGCCAAGGCTACAGAGAAACCCTGTCTCGAAAAACAAACAAACAAAAAAGCCAGTGGCCAATGGCTGGGCAAAGGGAGAAGAGATGGTGGGACCCTTAGATTTTTCACAGGCTAGGAAGCAGGAGAGATGAGGGAAGGAGGACTACCATGATTTGGGGGGTGGGAGGAGACAGATCAGATTTAGAGCTGCAGAAGGAAAATCATCCAAAATGTAGATGAGAAGGAATGTGGCCTGAGAAAGGGCTGCCCAGAAGTGTCTTGGGCAGCAAAGATTAGGGGGCTGCCCAGAAGAAACAGGGCAGCAGAGATAGATCATAGATTTAGAGAGTATTGAGTGAGGAGTAATGGAGGGAAATCTATGATAAACCAGGCAGAGGGTTAGAACTGCCCAGCCTTCGAGCTAGCCAAGGCACTTCAAAATTAAGCTAATGTGTGTGTGTCTTTCATTCTCAGATCTAAAGAGTTCCTGGGGGAGGGGGTGGTGGCTGGAAGCATACGACCCCACCAGGAGCCAAAGCAGTGTTCACAGCTACACCATGCAGGTCAACCCAGGGAAACATTTCTGTTGGTAGCGCTGTGCCAGTAAGTTGTCCCAATGGATTTATTTTCTCAAGAGAAAGTCCTTGAAATGAGTTTTTATTATTATGTCTGGGAGCCTGGGACAGATGAGACCTGGCCAATTTTGAGAAGCCTTGAAGGCACCCCATAGCTGTTTTTGTCTATTTTGTGGGTTCTTTCTTCCCCCTTTTCTCACCCTTTCCCCCTAACACTAGATAGAAGAGAGAAAAGGATAGAAAGGCAAGGAGGAAACATTATTTTTATACTATTTCCTGCTTATTAAGGGTGTCAAGTTCTTTGGGGCAAATTTTGTCCTCACTGTCAAAATATCTAATTCCTTCTTATCGTTTCTTCTTTGTCCACAACCAAGAACAAACAACAGCAACTAGTAACCCACCACACTTCTCGGGATCCTAGCATTTATAGATACTCTGAAAAGTCCCCAGAATTCCAAATGTCACACAATCACAGAAACTATCTGTAGCTGGCAAAATCCCACCCCTGTGAGAGCATGAAGCAAATCTCAGTCAGCTGATGTGGACAGTCCGAAGCAGCCCCGTGTCCCCATACTTAGGATTAAAATGAAAGCACATTCCTATTTCTGTGTTTTATAAAGAAATCAAAATCCTTACTACAGCATCCTTCCTATTGTTGCACTTTACTTTTTCTATAGGTTTGTGTGTTGCTTATATACAGGTATGTAAGTATGTGTGAGTGTGTGTGTGTAGGCTCGATGACAACCGTTGAGTGTCATTTTCAAAAATACCATTCATCTCCTTTGAGACAGGAGGTGGGAATTTGGTGATGCTGGCTGACCCGTGAACCCCAGGGGTCTTCCTGTCTACACATTCCTAGTATTGGTAATACAAGCAAACACTACCATACCTGGCTTTGTCACATGGATTCTGAGGGTCAAACACAAATCCTCATGCTTACAAAGATGTGCTTTGAGCCATCCACCCAGCCCCATCTATGGTCTAATCTCTTTTTGGAAACCATGTCTTCCTCAGCTCCAGTTTTACACAAGCTTTTCTGACCCAGTTGCAAGTTTTCTGAGTCTTTCTGTAAACCTGAGTCTTTTCTACTCTGACATTGTTCCCGATTCTTTCTGTAAACCTAGTTAAAAGGTGCTAGCAATAACCATGTCACAGCCTGAATACTGGATTGCCTCAGAATAACTCCACTAGATTAATTAGTCCATTATCTTCAGACTCAGCCTCTCTTGACGTCTCAGGCCATGCCTAATGCAGCCAAGTTCTTTGTCAGCATGAAATCCCCAACAGAGTCCTCATTTCTTCACTGCTTTGATTCCTACCAGCATTGGGAGACAACCGAACTCCCACTGTGATCATCCAACAACTCTGTTTACAGCATTGTAGTCACACTCTCTCCCATGCCTTCAACCTTTGCCAAACTGTTTCCACGGTTTAGTTCCATGAACTAGAACATGGTCAAAATTAGTGATAGTAACTGTTTCTCTGGTAGAGTTTTCTTTTAGTTTCTGGTCACTGTTAGGAAGAATTTAATTTGGTTCGTGGTTTCAGATATTTCACTCCACAGTAGCTTTACTGTTTTTGGAGCCTGTGGTGAGGTAGAATAGTGTGGTGGGAGGAGCTTATGATAAGGACTACTCATCTTTTGGTGAATAGGAATCCTAAAGAGAGATGGAAAAGGCCCAGAAATAAAATACCTCCAAGGATCTGCCTACCAATGACCTACTTCCAGTTAGGCCCCACCTCTTAGAGTTTTTAGCATTTTCCAAAACAGAGCATCATCTGGGGACCAAACCTTTAATATACTAGCCTTTTAGAGAGGCACTTTATGTCCCAACCACAACAACACTCTAAATGGAAAAGCATTTATTTCTATTAAATTAGGTCTTTAAAAATTCATGGATGAAGAGCTAGGGATGTAGTTCAGTTTGTATAATGCTTGCCTGACATGTTCAAAACTCTGGGTTTGATCCCAAGTTCCACTTAAACTAGGAATGGTGGCACTTGCCTGTAATCTCAGCATTTGGAAGGTGGAGACAGCAGGATCAGAAGTTCAAGGTAATCGTTTGCTACACAGCAAGTTCAAGGCAAATCTCAAGAAGAACTTTATGGATGGGTTAGAGGAGCAGGTCTTGGGCTATGCCTCCAAAAGAACTAGTAGAATCCAGTAGAAACACCTGCTAGGATTCTGGTTTGGTGGGAGAGACAGAAACCCTACATCCTCCTTGAGGCAATGAGCATCACAAACTCAAGACCAGCCTGGGCTCCATAAAAGAAATGTCAAAATGGCTTCTACCTGTGTCACCATTGAGAAGCCACTACCAGGACTACAAAACCTTACTCAGATCCAGGGTTGGGAAGTGTCACTTCCTGGGAAAGGCTGTGCCTGTTCCTTCTATAAGGGCAAAAGTGAATGGGATGCCCTGCTTACTGCTTCTCCTCACAAAGAAGCCAGGAATGGGCTCCAGGACTTTTACTAGCAATGCTGTAAAAGTCCAGTGTGTGTAGACCCATGCTTGCCCAGGAACAGCAGACATAAGAAACTGCACATCTCAAGTACATTCTTCCACATGAAGGGTTCTAATGGCTCCTCTGCTAGTTCCCCACTCCCATCCTCCTTCCATTTTGCCACATGCACCTTCCGACAGAGATGTGATGGTTACCATAGTCAAGTTTGGAAGAAGAAACTTCACAGGCATGGACCAGCCCTCTAACCCCCTTTTCATCCACAGAAAACAGGATTTTTTACATTGTAGTTTCAGGTGATGAATGTAGCTCCTTAGAGTAGCCTGATACTGTCTTGAGTAGATGGGCCCAATACTGGGGTCCAACATGAAAATGCTCACTTGCCTACACAGCTTACAGCAGGTATATCAGAAATAAAGGGAATGCTTTGATCTCTTTGTGTCGATTTATTTTTTTCTCTCCTGATTAAGGGATCGGATCCAGAAAGTAGGTTTGGAGAAACAGTTTAATGCTGTACTGTGCTAGTGGCCACCACCTGACACTTACGATGCCTCCTGCTTTGAAGTGCTGGCAGCTTTTAAAGCATTTCCTATTTGTAGCTCTGTCATCTTCACAGTAACGAGGCAGGATATCATCAGCTCAGTATGTGGCTCTTACCATTTCCTACCTTCTTTTTTATTATGACTGTTATATTATGTTACATAGAAAATCTGAAGGTTTCTATGTACACACCCCCACAAAACACACTCAGACACATGTATATAATAATTCAAGAAAAGTACGAGGCTGCCAGGATTCTTGCTGCTCTGAACCTTGCCTGGTCACTCTGAGCATGGAGTTGTTTGGGTTGTTCAGAGCCATTCACTTCCCACCGCTTGGGAGATTGTATCTTAGGGGAGTGAACTAATTCAAGGCCACAAGGTTACTAAATGTGGTGATTTGAATGTATGGCCCAGACAGGCTCATACATTTTAATGCTTGGTCCACAGCTGGTAGAATTGTTTGGGAAGGATTAAGAGGTGTGGCCTTATTGGAGCAGCTGTGTCACTGGGAGTGGGCTTTGAGGTTTCAAAATCCTAGGCCATTCCCAGTTAGCTTCCTCTCTGCCTTGTCTCAACACGTTAAGTTCTCAGCTGCTGCTGTCACGTTAAGTTCCTGCCTGCTTACTGCTGTCTTCTGTTGGGGTTTGGTCTGTTGCTATGCATTGTAATGCCAAATTCTGTACCTGAAGTTCTAGGCCTAGAAGTGAATTCTCATGTTTACAAGCTTTTGTTGTACAAACCTTGTTCCTTGATATGAAATTACAGGTTAAATAATTACTGGAGGGATTAGAAGTAGGTGAGTTTTGAGTTACCTGGTTGGGGGTGGAGAAGAGAGAAGAGGGAGAGGGAGCAGAAGGGAAGGAAGAAGGAGAGGAAAGGAAGAAGCCATCATGAGGGAGATGGACCATGAACATGTGGCCAGGAGAAACAACAAGTATCTGGGGGTACACCACTGGGGAGGTAGGCAGGCTGGCAGAAGAGTAGATCAGGGGTGACGCCCCAGTAATTGTCAGAGCCAAATAAAATAACCATAGTCTGAGTCTTATTTATTTGTAATCTAGTTGGGGATAAGCTTAAATTGGTTGTACTACAATCCTCCCTGCCATAATGGTCACAGACTCTAGCCCCCTGGAACCATGAGCCCCCAAGTAAATGCTTCCTTTTATAAGTTGCCTTGGTCATAATGTTTTGTCATGGTAATTGATAAGTAACTAAGACTAGACCCTCTGAGTCCCAAACCAAACAACTTCAAACATAGCCTTCAGTGGAAGAAGCCTTTATTACTGGCACAAGTCCTCATTAGCTTACAAGGTCAGAGAAGGTTCAAGCCATGGATTCTTATTTCCAGCTGTCCATGTCAACTGGATCAGTTTCTGCCTCCTAATATGTCCTGTCCTTTCTGAACTAGCACAGATTGCCCTACATACCTTCTAGACAGGTAAGAACAAGTGATATCTAGAGATGGGAGAATCTGCTTTAATCTTGTGACCTGGCTAGGCACTCTCACCTTTTTTTTTTTTTTTTTTTTTTTTTTTTTTTTTTTTTGTCTTGGACCCTACCACAAGGCAGGCAATGCTTGTTAGGTAACCCAAGTGCTTTTGATTGTCCATGCAGGAGAAACTCTCCTGTCTAGTGTGACCAGAGCAGTAGATGGTCCATTCATCAATAGTGTTGCCAAGCAGGAGAACTATGAAAAATGCTAGAAATACACTTTAAACCTTTGTGGTGTTGTTTTGGTTCTGTGAATTGAATATGGAACCTGGTACAAGTGAGTTATGCTGGCTGGTTAGTTTTGTCTTATTTATTTGTTCTGTCGGTTTTGCAGAAGCTAGAGTCATCTGGAAAGAAGCAACCTCACCTGGGAAAATGCCTCCATCTGATTGGCTTGTAGGCAAGGCTAAAAGCATTTGCTTGACTAATGATGTGGCAGGGCCCAGCTCCAGCCTACTGTGGCCAGTGTCACTGGGGAAGGCCATGCTGCATTGGATAAGAGGCAAGCTGAGAGAGAGAGAGAGAGAGAGAGAGAGAGAGAGAGAGAGAGCCATAAGTAGCAAACTAGGAAGTAGCGTTTCTTTATGGCTTCTGTTGGAATTCCTGTCTCCAGGTTCCTGCTTGAGTTTCTGCCCTGGCTTCAAGTTGGTTTTGGTCAGTGTCAACAAATGACACCAGGCAAGTGCTTTACTCATGAGTATACTCTCAACCATTCCTTAACCTGTTAAACACAAAGCATACCTGTTGATTTAGGCGCCATCTTGTTTATGGTAGGATCATGACATTTCCCCCAGAACAGATATGTATTAGTTGAAGTATACTTTGTCTTTCTTGCCTTAATTATGCCCACAATTCTTTTTTTCTTTCCATAAGCATATATTGTTTCCCCACTATATCTTGGGCATATTTAGGTGCAAAAGATATTTTAGTACATAGTCTGTATTCATGAAGTTGGGCTTGTCTTTAAGTCTCAGGGGGTTTGAATGGTTTTGGTTTTGCTGGGTGAGGGTCAGAACCCAGGGGGGCCTCACAGTGCCAGGCACGCTCCCTACTGAGCTGCATTCTCAGCAGCTTCAGTTGGTTTAAAGTGGAAAGAGAGCTTAAAGACATAAGGTGATACCCTATGTGCCCATGTTTCCCTCCTCTTTGCCCAGTCTCCACTCCCCCCTCCCCAGTCCACCCCATCCACTCTCCCGCCCTCTTTTTCAGAAAAGGAAAAGCCTCCCATGCATATCAACCAGCCCTAGTGTATTGTATCAAGTTGCAGGAAGATTAGGCACATCTCCTATTGAGGCTGGATGAGGCAGCCTAGTAAGGTGAAAGGGTCCTAAAGGCAGGCAACAGAGTCAGAGACAGCTCCTGCTCCTACTGTTAGGAGTCCCAGAAGAAGACCGAGCTACACACCTGTAATACACGTGCAGAAAACCTAGCTCAGTCCCAAGCCTGCTCCCTGGTTGGCAGTTCAGTCCCTGTGAGTGTCACTATGATCCCAGGTGAGTTGATTCTGTAGGCTTCCTTGTGGTCTCCTTGATCCCTCTGGCTCCTATAATCTTTCCTCCCTCTTTTCTGCAGTTTGGTTGTAGGTCTCTGCATCTGTTTCCATCAGTTGCTGGGTGAAGCCTCTCAGAAGACAGTTATGCTAGGCTCTCATCTGCAAGGATAGCAGAGTATCCTTAACAGTGTCAGGGGAGGGCTCCCTCTCAGGGCATGGGTCTCAAGCTGGGCCTGTCATTGGTTGGCCCTCAATTTCTGCTCCATCGTTACCCGTGCATACCTTGTAGGCAGGACAAAGTTTAGGTTGAAGGTTTTTCACCCGGTTGGTGTCTCAGTCCCTCTATTGGAAGTCTTGCCTGGTTACAGGAGATGCTCCTCTTCAGGCTCCATATTCCCTATTGCTATGAGTCTTAGTTAGGATCACCCTCATTGATTCCTGCGAGATTCCATTGCCCTAGGTTTCTAGCTTGTCCCAGAGATGCCACCCACTTCCTGATTCCAATTGTTTCTCTCAGTACTGTCTCCTTCTGTCCTCCTCCCACCTGATCTCTCCTGTTCCCATCTCCATGCCCACCCCATCCAGTCCCCTCTGCCATCTGTGATGGATGTGTATTCTATTCCCCCTTGTCAGTGAGACTTCCCCCTCCTCCCTTGAGCCCTCCTTGTTACTTAGCTTCTTTGGGTCTGTGATTTATAGCATGGTTATCCTTTACTTTATAGCTAATATTCACTTATAAATGAGAGTACATATCATGTTTGTCTTTCTGGGTCTGGGCTACCTCACTTGGGGTGGTGTAAATTTTATGATGTCATTGTTTTTAACAGCTCAGTGATATTACATTGTATAAATGTATCACATTTCTTTTACCCATTTTTCAGTTGATGGACATCTAGGTTGTTTCCACTTTCTGGCTATTACTAATAAAGCTGCTATGAGCATAGCTGAGTGAGTATCCTTGTGGTGTGGTGGAGCATCCTTTGTGTATATGCTAAGAAATGGTATAGCTGGGTTTTTTGATAGATCTATTCTTAATTTTCTGAGAAACTGCCAAATCGATTTCCAAGGTGACTACAAATTTGTACTCCCACCAGCAATGGAGGAGTGTTTCTGTGTTTCACATCCTCAACAGCATGAGCTGTTGCTTAAGTTTTGAACTTAGCCATTTTGATGGGTGTAAGATGGATCTCAGATGCTCATGGATTGGTAGGATTGACATAGTAAAAATGGCTATCTTACCAAAAGCAATCTACAGATTCAATGCAATTCCCATCAAAATCCCAACACAATTCTTTATAGACCTTGAAAGAACAATACTCAATTTTATATGGAAAAACAAAACCCCAGGATATCTAAAACAATCCTGTACAAGAACACTTCTGAAGGTATTACCATCCCTGATTTAAAGCTGTAGTGCAGAACAATAGTAATAAAACCACTTGATATTGGCATAAAAACAGACAGGTTGATCAATGGAATAAAATCAAAGATCCGGAAGTAAAGCCACACATCTATGGACACTTGATTTTTGACAAAGAAGTCAAAATTATACAATAGAAAAAAAAAAGAAAACATCTTTAATAAATGGAGTTGGTCTAACTGGGTGTCTTCATATAGAAGAGTATAAATAAATCCATTTCCATCTCCCTGTACAAAACTTACATCCAAGCAGATAAAAGACCTCAACATAAAACCAGGTACACTAAACCTGATAGACGAGAACATGGGAAGTAGGCCTGAACGCATTGGCACAGGAGACAACTTCCTGAATAGAACACAAATGTCTGGGGCACTAAGACTAACAATTAATAAATGGCACCTCATAAACTGAAAAGCTTCTGTAAGGCAAGGACACTGTCAATAGGACAAAACAACAGCCTACACATTGGGAAAAGATCATCACCAACCTCACATCCTACAGAGGTCTGATATCCAAAACATAGAAAAGAACTCAGGAAACTAGACGTCAACAAACCAAATAACCCAATTTAAAAATGGGGTTCAGACCTAAACAGAGAATTCTCAACAGAGGAATCTCTAATAGCACTTAAAGAAACGTTCAGCATCCTTAGCCATTAGGGAAATGCAAATGGAGATACTGCTCGCGCTCTTTACCGCTCCTCCCTGCTTGTCTTTCCCACACCAAGCAGTTCAGCAGCAATATTTTCCCCTGTATAACTTGTCCTCACGGAGCCTCTTCAGAGTGTACCACTCTGGCTTTCATAGGAACAAGAACTCTTGTTTTTCATTCATGTATCATTGGTTTTCACAGTAATTAAGTTGTATCATTAAAATTACAAGCATAATGGCAGACGTGGGTTGAGAACAAATAGCACTGACCTCTGGTGAGCACTCAGGCTCAATCTGCGAAGCAGAAGAGCCCGAGAGTACCTCTCTTAGTTTAGCATCCAGCATGCAGGGCATAAATGCATTTTATAGAGGCAGAGGGGCAGGGCAGGTTCAAAGGCTCCTGCCTTCCTTGTCCATCCCAGTTCAGATGTGTAATGGGTTTTGATGGACTTGTGCCACTCTCACTGAAGGGCTCAAATACTAAAGCTCTTCCCTCCCCTCCCCACCCCACCCCTCCCCTCCCTTCCTGCCCCCCCTCTGTCTCTGTCTCTTTGTCTCTCTTTTTTCACTTCCTTCTCTTCTTTTTCAAGGTCTCACTGTGTAGCTCAGGATAGCCTCAAACTGTGCATCTTTGGTTAGCTGTGGGTTCATAATCCTCCCGACTCTGCCTTCAGAGTGTGCTGGGCTCATTAAGTATGCATGGGGGGACTTTTATTTATCCATGCTTTGTTTTGCTTATCTATCTATTTATTTATTTATTTATTTATTTATTTTTGTTTGTTTGTTTGTTTTTCGAGACAGGGTTTCTCTGTGTAGCCCTGGCTGTCCTGGAACTCACTTTGTAGACCAGGCTGGTCTCGAACTCAGAAATCCGCCTGTCTCTGCCTCCCAAGTGCTGGGATTAAAGGCGTGCGCCACCACGCCCGTGTTTTGCTTTTTTAAAACCCACGAAGCATGGCTCTGCATAGCCTTTCATGTGATGTCCTCTGTAAGTGTCCTTTTCTCAACGGTCTTCCCTGACTTATCTCCTTGGTCAGGCCCCACTCTTCTCTCTGCAGCCGAGCTTCCTTAGGATAATAGAGTACCCACCCAGCTCTTTCCCCTGCCTCACAGAACTCATGCCTGCAGAGGCCTGCTGAGAACCATTTCATGGCAGGGGAAAATTCTGGTCAATGGAAGGGGTAAAGGAGACTCAAGAGAACCTTAGCTTCTCTACCAAAAGGCAAGTGTACCTCAGTACACACACACACACACACACACACACACACACACACACACAAACACACACACACACGTGCACGCCATGAGAGAGAGAAAGAGAGAGAGAGAGAGAGAGAGAGAGAGAGAGAACATGTATCAGCTCTAGTCCTCTACTTTTTAGTAAAACATTCGTATTCCCTTGTTATTATGAATTGGCTCTATTTTCCTGTTTTGAATTTCACAACAAAGAGTCTTCCCTGCCCCCATCAGCTAAAATTTTCCTTTCCAGAACCATCAGGGACAAGTGGCAAAGGTTCAAAAAGCGTGTGGTCTCTAAGCTTCTCTCTGGAATGAAGCACTCCACTGGTCCTCTTTGGCAGAGCCAGTCACCTGTGTAATGGGGCATGGAGGGTGGGTGAAGAAGAGAGCAGTCCATTTCCACAGTACCCCTCTAAAAAGCAAGATGTTAGAAACCAACCAGGCAACTGTGACAATAAGAAAAAAATGACAAAGATTGTCCTAGATCTCATGGCACTTGTGAAGTGATCAAAAGGGCTACAGATTATTTCATCCCAACAGCTTTGTTACAGATAATGAAGTTAAGACACCAGGGCACAGTGACCTGCAGAGGACACAGCTGCCAGCTAGCTGCAAAGCTGGGGAAGAAGCCCCTCCGGTTTAGTCATCTGTGGCCACCAAGATACCAGCCTTTTCCAAGGTGTAGTGGCCAAGCTCCCAGGGACCCTGCCCTAAATGTTCCTAAAGTCAAAACTGTTTTCATAATGATACAATGGTGTACTTTTTCAGTACCTCATGGATGGAGGATGGAGTAAGGGTGAGGGGAATTCCTGGTGTCATCCCAGGCACCGAGGTAGAGCAGCCAACTGTATCAGTTGCCACAGCTACACACTTTGACAAAAACAAAGCCACAACTCTCACCTAAGAATGTCCTTGATGAAGCAAAGGTATCAGTTGTATTAAATATTGGTACTTCTCAAAACCAATCTGTATAATAAAATGTGAATTATGCATGAAATATTTTTTATGTCTTCCAAAGTATGATTGTTACCATAGAAAAGCGCAGAGAAAAAACCAAGGCAATTATTTCAATTGTGAGTTGAATGGACCACTTTATCATAGAACATCTTTTTTTTTTTTTTTTCCCTTGAAAGAATGAGTGACAAAGAGTGCTTTTTTTTTTTCCCCAGACTGGGCACTTGGCAGACAATTTCTCAAAAATGAACAAAGGGAGTCTGTCACCTCAAGGAAAACAACTTATGGTATTTGTTGCGAATGATGGAATCTGAGCTTCTATGTGCAAATTAGAATTTTAGAAAACTCATACCTAGCACTGTGGTACTTGGTAGCTTCCCAATGCTTAAGGACCTTCCTGATCAGGTTGGTAATATTCATGAATAGGGTTTTTCTTCCGACATGGTTTCATGAAATGTGCCAACTTTTGGAATACTTGCATAACCCAAAAAGCCAATACTTTCCTGTTACCAGTGCATTGTGCACAGGTTACTGAATGCATGGAAGGTATATTCTAAACATTTTAATAAGGCTGGCTCTACCAAGCCCCTACTTCATCCCTGGCTCTTCCACTAAATAAACACCATGGTATTTTAAGTGTAAAGCAGATGGAGGGATAGATTACGCAAAGTTCACAGCCACAGACTCATTGGAACAAGTGTTTCAAACAGCTGTCTGGAGGTCAGCAAGGTGGCAGAGCAGGTGAAGGCAGTGCCACCAAGCCTGATAAACCTGAGTTTGACCACAAGACCCATATAGTAGAGGGAGAAAACCTGACTCCTTCTAGTGTTTTCTGATCTCCACACAAGCACTGTGCATGTGTGCACACACACACAGTAAATAAAGTGTAATAAAAAAAATAAGGGCTGGAGAGATGGCTCAGCAGTGATGTGCACATGTTCTTTCAAAGAACCAGGATTCAGTTCCCAGCACCCACAAGAAGGCTCACAATGGACTATAACCCCAGTTCCAGGGGATCTGGTGCTTTCTTCTGACCTCTGAGCAGAGGTCACCCAGAAAGGCACATACATTCATACAGGCAAGGCACTCATTAACATGAGAAAAAAAAATCTTTAAAAATACATTTAATTTTTTGTGTCTATATAATAAGACTACCCATAATTCTTTTTTAAAAGGCTTATGCACTCTTCCCTTTCTTAGCTGTTTATTAATGTCAAACAGTTTTTCTTCATGTACTTCAACCGAAAATAACAACTTACTGAATACAGAAGCTGTAGAAGAATGCAGGTGCTTTCTATTAATAGAGACATTATTAAAAAAAATTACAAAAATGGGGACAGAGAGATGGTAAAACAGGCAAAGGTGCTTTTCTACCAAGCCTCATGACCTAGGTTTGACCCCTGAAACCCAGGCAAAGACAGAAGGTGAAAACTGACTCCCCAAGATGTCCGCTAACCTCCACAACCATTCCTGGAACACCTGCAGCCTCCCCTCACAAAATCAAGTTAAAAAAAAATAATCCCCTGGCATGCAAGTGTGTGCATGAGTACACATACACATGCACATGCACATGTACTTACAAAAATGAAAAGTAGTATTACTTTTTCCTACTAAGTACTTTATTTTAGAATCTCTCTCTCTCTCTTTGTCTCTCTCTGTCTCTGTCTCTGTCTCTGTCTCTCTCTCTCTCTCTCTCTGTGTGTGTGTGTGTGTGTGTGTTTAGAACTGGGAATAGAACCCAAGGCCTCTCTCCTCACTCTACTATGTGTGTGTGTGTGTGTGTGTGTGTGTGTGTATGTGTGTATTGGAAGGTGTGCACATGTGTAGATGGAAGAACGGTTTTTTGGAGTCAGTTCTTTCTTTTCAGACAAGAGCCTTTACCAGCTAATTGCTGGCCAAGCTACTTCACAAGCTTCCACCACTCTCCATCCATCCGTCCATCCATCTATCCATCCATCCATCCATCCATCCTGAGATAGAGCCTTGCTAAGTTCTTCAGCTGGCCTGCAGTTGTTTCTGTAACCCCGTCTGGCCTCCACTTTTTTTCTGTCTCTGCTTTTAAGCCTCCCCGAGTAGCTATGGCCACAGGCCTTTGAGAGACTGCCTAGCTTTGAAGATGTGACTTCTATTCTATAAGAATAGAAATGCATATGTTAATATTTAATGGATTCGTTTTGGATGTATTATAATTAGTAAGTATATGAACATCTCTACCGGGAGAAATAATCTACACTTCAAGTATATAAAGGGGTTCTGAGACTGAAGCACTTGACCCTCTGGAAAGTAGGCTGGAGGGAAGGATGTCTGTCTGCTTTGTCAAATAACCCAGGGCTGTCACTGTTTTATTTTTAGCCTGCCCTGTGCCCAGTATCAGAAAACTGCAGAACTTTGGCACCTCAAAATCAAAGGACACAAAACAAAGAAATCCGAAGTAATGAAAAGGAGAGGACTCCAGGGATCCGTGGTGCAGTGGCTCCACCCCTCCAGGCATCCTGCTGTCTCTTACTCACTCACCCACTGCCACCCAGTCCCACCCAGTCCCACCAGCACCATGCTGGAAAGCTATTGTTCTTTTGGTTCTCAAAACACAGAGACCAAAGAAAACTCATAGCCGACCCCTGCCCTCAGCCGAGCTCTGGGCTGTAAGGCAGGGAGCCCTGGTCTCAGGCTCCCAGCTGAGAAGGAAAGATACTGTAAATCTCTCAGACCACTTGCCCAGAGCTGCCAGAAAGCTGCTTTCCTGTTAGTAAACAGGGCTGCCTGGGTCATCTTTCTCTTCTTTAATAACCTGTGGGGCATCTATTGATTGCACATGCTGGTCTCTCATAAATTAGAACAGGGGCTGTCTTCTGGTTGCTCTGGAGCAGTACGGATGATGAAATTGGCTCACTAATACTTCATGTGCATGGAGCACAGTGTCCCAAGTCACATAAACATAAAGCATATGCATCATGGGGTACCGAGAACGGACGGGAACAGCTCCGGGGGCAGGTGCGGTGTCTAGGCATGAGCTCTGGGGGTAGCCATGACATCTGGGCATGCTGCAGACTTCAATTAGGTGGTTTCTTTCACTCCAACTGTAACAGAAAGGAAGGGAGATTTCAGGCCTCGGTTTCCAATGACAGGGAACCACAGGCCTATGTGCGTAGATGGACTAGTCCTTCTTTCTAGTCCCCTCAGCAGGGATGGGGTCCAGTAGAAACGAGTGTACCTCTCTCAGCCAGTGCTGTGGGTGGAGCCTCAAGATAGAAATCAAAGGGTGCATCTGAAGCTCTCCCCTCAATGGCTTCTCCTCCCCGTGCCAACCTTAACAAGCTGGGTCTCAGATGCATACCTGTAACCCTGACAACAAGCTAGTTGGAGACAGGAGGTTCTTAGAGCAGGAAGAGGGTAATAGTGAAAGATGAGGACACTGGGTATCTTCTTCTGGCCCAAGGGCACCACACACACTCAAACCACACATTCACACACAGACACATACATACACCTTCTTAAAAAAACAAATTCAATCAATCCATCTGAAACAAAGAAAAAAAAAACCTACTTCAGCCACTGCATATAGATAAAACCACAGAGTTCTAGGCAGCACCTGGATGCTTTTCTTTATATCTAATTATTTTTATATCTTTATAAATTTTCTTTATATCTATTATTTTTTTTTCTGTTTTGGTAATGGAAAAATGGAAATCAGTCCTCCAGTGATGGTCATGTACTCCACTAAAGCTGACATCCCAGTAGCTTGCAGTTAGACATGGCTTTGAGAGTAAATTTTGGCTAAAGAAATATAAACAAGCCGGGCAGTGGTGGCACACACCTTTAATCCCAGAACTTGGGAGGCAGAAACAGGCGAATTTCTGAGTTCCAGGCCAGCCTGGTCTACTGAGTGAGTTCCAGGACAGCCAAGGCTACACAGAGAAACCCTGTCTCAGAAAAACCAAAATATATATAAACAAAGGACAGTAAAAGACTTCTGCAAAATCTCCTTGTGAAGTAGGGTGAAGAATTAAATCCTGTGATGGTTAACTGTCAACTTGACGTGATTTGGAATCCCCTAGGAGACCCACCTCTGGGCTCTTCTTTGAGGGTGTTCTCAGAGAGCTTTAACTGAGGAGGAGAGACTCACCCTGATTGTGGACAGCACCACCCCTTGGGCTGCCTTCACAACTGAACAAAAATGTGAAAAAAGACGTCAGCGGAACACCACCATTTATGTCTTTGTTTCCTGACTATTGATACACTGTGACCAGCCAATTCAAATTCTAACTACCTTGCCTCCCCTGTCCCTTAAACTGAGAGCCAAAACAAGTCATCCTTTCATTAAGTGTTTAGTCTGGTATTTTGTCACAGCAATGGGAAAGGTAATATAATATAATATATATATTGTTTTCCCAAAGTTTTTATACTGGTCCTCAGAGTCTTAGGATGTGGTCTTATGGACATCAAATCCTTGAAGAGGTAAGTAGCTAGGCTGAGGCCATTAGGATGGACCTTGAGCCCGTATTAATGATATGCTCATGAATGGGGCACACAGAGAGACAGACAGGCACATGCATCTGCACACTCATACAGTCATACATGGAGGCCATGGGGGAAATGACAAAAAAAAAAAAAAGGCAAAGGCTTGGGCGATGCTTCCATGAACTAAGGGACCACAAAACTGACAGAATGCAAGTAGAGCAAGAAGCAAGTAGAAGGCCTTTTCTCCCCGCTGTGGAAAGGAGCCGATTCTGCTAACACACTTGCTTCCTGTGCAGCCTCCAGAACTGTGAGAACCACAGGGGAATATGGTTCTTCTAAGCCGTTCTGTAGCGATTGGTTGAGGCAGTCCTAGCACTGCTGTAGATGTACACGCCCTTCCTCACTACTTTTTGCCCAGCCACCTGGGATGGAGAGAAGAGCGCTTGTTCTCCCTTAGTCATTCCACAGCGTAAAGAAGGTCACATCCACACATGACAGAACAGAGAGCCAGCTAGAAGGTGTGAAAAGGGAAGCCTCCTGAAGCTGGCCTCTATCCTCTACTCACACATGCACATGCACGTGCACACGCACATTCACGCACACATCCACTTGCACATCCACCCATGCATGTATAACACCATCCCATTAACACATTTCTAGAGCGGGTTATGGTGGTTGAAGCTTTTAGTTTCAGCAATTGGGTCCTGAGGCAGGAGGATTGCAAATGAGTGAGGCCACCTGAACCTAGTGAGTATCAGGACATCTAAGGCTATATCATAAGAGCTGTTTCAGACAGACAGACGTTTTAATTAAGAAAGAAAACAAACCTATTTTTCAACACATTTTACAGAAGAAAAAGAGGAGGCGAAGATGAAGAAACCAAACTCTATGACTGAGTGAAATGTATGTATCTTATTTGGGTACTGATTTACCAAGAAAAAAGTGTTTAAATTAAAAAACAAAACAAAACATTTCATGTCATTGTGGATTAGAATTTCTATGGGGATTCTCACGTCTTCAAGACTTGCATGGCCAGTGCCCTCATCCACTGAGCTGTCTGGATGCATACCCCACCCCACTCCACCCTTTTACTTCACGAGGCAATGCCAGGCATGGTGGCATATGCCCAAACTTACAGTACTTGGGCAGCCGAGACAGAAGAATTATAAGATTGAGGCCAGCCTGTATACAAAGGGAGTTGTCCTTTGTCCTATTTTTTTTTTTTCAAGACAGGGTTTCTCTGTGTAGCCCTGGCTGTCCTGGAACTCACTCTATAGACCAGGCTGGCCTCAAACTCAGGAATTCTCCTGCCTCTGCCTCCCAAGTGCTGGGATTAAAGGTGTGCACCACCACTTTCCCGTCTTTCTCCTATTTTTATTCAGTCTGGGATGCCAGCCCATGGATGATGCTTTCCATACTCAGTGTGGGTCTTCTCTCCTCTGTTAAACTTTTCTGGTAATGTCCTCACAAATGGGCCCAGAGATGTGTCTCCTAGGTGACTCCAAATCCTGTCAAGTTGACAATGGAGATTAATGACCACAAGGACACCCTCTAGGGCAAAACTGCCCTACATAAAGAACAACTGCTCGAAGTATCTCTTAGACATACTTACTGGAGCACTTACTTACAGGGTGGGATTTTATGTTGGGGATTTGCTTTTTAGGCTAGTCATATATACCAAGAACCCACTTCAAAACCCAAAACAGATGAGAAAACTGGGGAAATTTCAATATTAGTTATACATAGGATATTAAGGAGTTACTATTACTTTTAGTGAATACTAATAATATAGTTTGTGTTTAAGGTGTTCTTATTTTTTAAACTCTAAAGCATGGTTTTCCAGTCTTGGCCAAGTAACTTTTGTGGTGGTAGACATGGTTTTACTATGTAGCCCAGGCTGGCCTGACACCCAAGATTCTCTTTCCTGCCTCAGCCTCCTAAATGCATGTTTACAAGTTTACCCCCTCTGTCCCTCATGATGTTAAGTGATATTCCTGGATTATAGGTGGTAGCAAGCTCCTCCTTGTCACAATCATAAATGTGGCCAGACACTACCAAATGTCCTCTGAGGGCAATATTGGCCTGAATAGAGAACAACTCAATACTCTCAATACCTCAGAGAGATATTTACAGGAGACACATGTGGGTGCAATGATTTGCCTTTGAGATTTTGTTTTAAAATGATCCCATTAACTGTTGGGAGTGGAGGAAGCCCTGTGTGTGTGAGATTCTGTGTGAGTATGTGTTGATACAGGCATGGCCATGTCAAGGACCACAGAGCCTCAGACTCAAAGGGAAATGGCAGTGCCTTCTCTTCTGGTTCATGTATGGAATGATGCTGATACTATGTGCAGAAATGTCCACCATAGCTTTTCCCCAGAGATATTTACATCCTGAAGACTCTTCCCCTACAGAGTCCACCTCTACTGAGACTAGCTAAACCTGCCTCCTTGTTGGTTATACATCATAAACCTTCCCTCCTTGATTATCTGTATGTTATAACCCCCTCTCCTTCATTCACGATAACCCCGTTTTCCTGTTCAACTCTATTCCTGGATAGTGAAGTTTCTTCAGCTGAGAGCCCAGACTACCCAAGCTTTTTGTATCTATGTCAGGCTCTGTCTTTATTCACATTCCCTTACCATCCCAGTCAGGTATACTCTTGGAATCGTGCTAGACACCACACATAACGTTCCATAATGAAAAGGTTAAAGTGCATAATACGTGTTAAGAAGTCCGTTTAGATTTGGCATGGTGGTTTAGGTGAGCATGGCCCCCATAGGCTCATCTCCTTGATGGAACTGTTTGGGAAGGATCAGGAGATGTGGCCTCAGAGGAGGTGTGGCACTGGGAGTGGGCTTTGAGGTTTCAAATGCTCACACCAATCCCAGGAGGGGATGGTGCTTTCTCTCTCCTTTCTTCTCTCTCTCCCCCCTTCTTTCTTTCTCTCCCTCCCTTCTCTCTCCTCCCATCCCTTTCTTTCTACCTGGTGGTTGTTGTCCCAACATGTAAACTGCCAGTTACTGCTTCAGCACCATGCCTGCCTGCTGCCTGCTGCCTGCTGCCTGCTGCCTGCTGCCTGCTGCCTGCTGCCTGCTGCCTGCTGCCTGCTGCCTGCTGCCTGCTGCCTGCTGCCTGCTACCATGCTCCCTGACTTGATGGTCGTGGACTTTAGCCCTCTCAAACTATGAGCCTCCAAATTAAATGCTTTCTTTTACATGTTGCCTTGGTCACTGTGTTTTGTAGTGATGATTTTGGGAAGTTTGGTTTCTTTAGAGAACCAAGAAATATTATAAGACTATGATTTCATTTTAATCCAAGGTGTGGGATATGGAGCTGCTTCAGATTTTCCACAGCAGGTGGCTGTGATTTGCCTCATGCTCAGCAGTGTGTGATTTTGCCAGCTGCAGATAGTTTCTGTGAGCATGTGACATTTGGAATTCTGGGGACTTTTCAGAGGGTCTATAAATGCTAGGGCCCTGAGAGTTGGTGGGTTGTTGTTGTTTGCAGTTTGTTAAATTATTTGTGAAAAAAGAAGAAAAACACCAAGAAGGAATTAGATATCATGACAGAGAAGATCAAACTTGCCTTAAGGAACTCAATGGTCCTAATCAGCAGGAAGTAATGTAACAATAAAGTTGCGGCTCCTGATACCTGGCATTATTCAGGGACCTCTTTCCTTTCCTCTCTGTCCTTTTTTCTCTCTTATCTAGTGTTAGGGGGTTGAAAGAGCTGAAGAAAATGGTGGAAGAAAGAAGAATCCAGAAAGTAGCAGAAGACTGGCTATAATGTTTTGTCACAGAAATAGAAAAATAAGTAAGACACTTGGCTTTCCATTAATGTGGTGGATTCTGTATTCTGCAATATCCTCTCAAAGGTGATCATCCTAGTTAAAATACAGTAACTATCCTAGGTAAACTACAGTAACTACTGACCTTCCTTAGCCCATACCTCAGCTCAGCTTTTCCACGTGACCACTAAAATCCAGGGTCCTGAGTTTCAAATCTGAGGCTGCCCAATGGTAGAGCGTTTATTTACTCAATGTGTGCAAAGCCTTTGAGCCCTCTCCAGCACTAAAGTGAAAACATTTGATTGGGTAAGGAAGGCTTTGCCTCAGAGGTCACTAACTGTACCCACCCTGCGATGTCCTTGGCCAGGAGCTACTGGGACCTACTTCAGTTACTTGGTTTGACCCCCTTTGCAGGTTCTCCTGACGGCTCTACCTTGGGGTCTCCTCATCTTCCCGACCCCAAGGCTTGGCCCGGTAGAGCTGTGCTCAGAGATAGACTCAGACCTTTAATAACTCACAAGGAGTCTAACACATCAGCTTCTGCTTACAAAAAAACGTCAGCATGTGACTGCGCATGATTATCTACATACACATACGCAACTTCACAAGGCCATGTAGTGTTTTGATTGGCTAGTCAAGAGGACTCAGGCCCTCACAGAGGTCATGTCACCTGGTGTCTCTGCCTAGACTGACGTTAAAGCCCCTAAATCTTCCCCAGGATCCCGAGCCTGTAGAGATTTAACCAGAATCACCTCACCATATGGGTCTTGGAGTCTTATTCAAGCCCTTCAGTGGGTCAGAGTTCAAGAAAGCGCCTTAGCTGGAGACAAATTGGATAAAGTTTTGGGCTGAGTCAGAGAAATTGCCCTGAGGTGGAGACGGTGGGGGTTAGGTCTGTGGCTGGCTGCCCCATTCAAGGCTTAGCTGAGCCTTCCCAGCAACACAGTGGCAAACACCTTAGACTCTAGGGAAACGTGGCCTGTAGAGATCCCTGAGCAGAGTGGCCAGATGGTTTTTGTTTTTTGGGTTTTTTTTTTTTTGTTTTGTTTTTTTCTCCTTGTTCCAACCACAGTAACTTATTTCTAAAGGTGGGTGGCGTCTGCCTCCAGGAAAGCTCTTGAGGTGAACCTGTGGCTGGAGGCTGGAACCCACCCACTTCCTCCCCTGGTCTGTGTGCTCTGAGTCATCCATCCTTCTTCTACACCAATTTTCTGCTACCAACGTACTTGAACGGAAACTTGTCTGGCCGCTGAGCTTCAAGTGACTGAGAGTCGTGGGTGGACTTACATAAAAAAGTCCACTATTTGTAACAGAAAGGGAGTATCATACAGGATTTCAAGAGAGTTTAGAAGTCTTAGAGCCCTAGCTTCAAGTCTAAGGCAAAAATATAAATAAAATAAAAAGATGAATCTTTAAAAAATATTTATAACATAAAATATACATCTTTTTAAAAAATATTAAAAATTAAGAAGGAGGAGGAAATTTTACTTGACTATGTGACAGTGGCACTTATGATTAAAAGTAGAGCTTTTGAGATATAAAAATTGCATTTCCACATAGAGTCTTTGTGACTGAAACCTGATGGCTTTAGAATAAGGGACTAGAAGGCTTATTATATATGCTCATAAACTCCTGGTCTCCTGCTGTGTGATGCCCTTCACCACCTCAGAGACTGACGACAAAAAGACTGTCACCAGTTGCAAGTGCCCTGGACCCCAGAACTGTGAAGTAAGTAAGCCTTGCTTCTTTGTAAAGCTACGCTGATGTAGTTAGTTTTGTCAACTTGACACAGCAAGCCACATTTGAGAAAGGAGTCTCAGTTGAGGGATTAGCCAGGTCCAGCTGGTTGATGGCTATCTGTCAGGGATTGTCTTAGTAGTTAATTGATACCCGAGGGCCCAGCATTCTGTGGGCAGCAGCATTTCCTGGCCAGGTGATCGTGGGCTGTGAAAGAGAGCTGGCCAAGCGTGAGTCAGCAAATAAGTCAGCAAGCTGCAGTTCTCGTGGTTTCTACTGGAGCGCCTGCTTGAGTTCCATCCCTGGCTGCCTTGGATGAACCGTGACCTGGAAGAAGAAGCCAAATAAACCCTTTCCTCGCTTAAGTTATTCTTGGTCAGTATGTTTTTTATCCCAACAACAGAAAGGAAGGCAGAACAGTTACCCAGTGCCAGCTATTTTGTTCTAAATGCAGAATGTTATCAATAGAGGAAAGTACCAGTCTTCTGGTATTCCCAGAAGACCAGGTTGACCTCACCACTCTGGATCCAGGTGCAGCGCTGTACCCAGGCTAGCTGCCTGCTTGCAGAATAAGCCCTTTGTGGAGAGTGGGTCAGGAGAGTCAGCATTGAGATGGCTGCTGAGAATACTTAGTGCATCAGAAATGCAAAGTGGAGAAGTCAGGCAAAGCCAGCTCTGGTTAACTTTGCACCTTCTGGGCAGAGCAGGCCTGAGAGGCAGAGAAATGTAGAGGCTGGGTTGTCCTTGACATGTGCCTGGAACCAACCATTCCTGTAGAAGTAGCATTTTCCTTTACAGGAGTTAGCTCTTTCCTTCCTAAAGACAGCCTGAGTTTGGCTTCTGCGAATGGCAACCAAGAGGAATGTGACTGACGCATTGATTCATATTTTTATATTGATGAACAATTTGCAATTTTTACATTGTGGCATTAAAAAACTATCTCTGATATGTTTGACAACACACTTTTGACAGTTCTATCTATTTATGACAAGAACTTGCTGGGAAACTGTGGGAACCTCTTCTTTGTGTTGGCTCTCCTCCTTTTGTAAGCATACTGTTATCTAGAACTCCAGGATGTAGGGTAATGAGATGGTGGTGAAGAAGGAGGAGGAGGAGGAAGAGGAGGAGGAGAAGGAGAAGGAGAAGGAGAAGGAGAAGGAGAAGGAGAAGGAGAAGGAGAAGGAGAAGGAGAAGGAGAAGGAGAAGGAGGAAGATAAGAAGGGAGTAGGGAAAGGATGAGGAGGAGGAGGAGGAAAAGAAGATGATGATGGTGATGATGGTGGTGGTGGTGATGAAGGTGGTGGTGGTAATGATGATGATGATGACTGGGCTCCAAAAAGATTATAGCAACCATGAGTAGGATTTGCGTGACAAAAGGCAAAAAAGCTTACTCAGCAGACCGATATAATAATTCATATGAGAAGTAACAAGCATTTTCAGAAGACAAAGGCCATAAAACTGGAATGGAGAGATGCTGCAGGGGGTGACACTGTTCTGGTTAGGGGCAGGGCCAGGGCCAGCTCTCCCTCCCGTGCCACACCAGCAAGGCAGCTCTACTGTGCCATCCAAGTGAGGCATGGGCCTGCTTTCCTATGTGCTGCAGCCCTTGAGGGTTGGGCTGTTGTTCCGGAGAAACCAGAGGGGAGAATGCAGTGGGAATTGAGCACCAAAGGCTGGTGGAGACTGGGAGACAGGAGGGGCCTGGGGAAGACTTAAGGTTGCCTTGTCCTGATTTGCCCAGGGCTTTCCTGGCTTACAACCTGAAGTCCAGCATCTTGGAACCCCCCCTAAGCCAGAACAACTGAGACATCTGGCGAATCTAAGATGGAAGGGAGAGGGTTAGTTCCAGATGAGCCTCCTCACAGAACGCCCTGAAGGAAAGGGCTCCAATGAAGGAGTGTCTTGTTCTCGCCCAAAGACCAGTTTGTTAGTTTTTTTAAAATTACGTTTGTGTGCATGTGTGTGTGTACATGTGTGTATGAGACAGCGCACTTCTGGAGGCAAGGAGATAACTCAAGAGAGTCAGTTCTCTCCTTCTGCCATGTGAGTTGCGGGGTGGAACTCAGGTTATCAGGTTTGGCAGCAAGCACCTTTCCCCACTGAACCATCTCATTGGCCCTCAGGACCAATTCTGTTCTGGTTTTCAGGGTTCACATTACTTCTTAGCCCTTGGCCTCCACACCTCCCAGAAACACTGGGGAACTTCCAGTCAGCTCAGGTAACTGGTTTAGTTCCAGCAAGTGGACCCTAGCACAGACCAATTAGAAAAATTCTGGATTCTTAAATTTTAGAGTCTCCAGGCTCAAATGGATCTCTGCACAAAGGGGTTCATTCTCAGTAACTGTTTCCGTTTCCAGCTCATGCCAACCGGGAACCTGAGAGTGTAAACAACTCTGCAGCCACCTTGGCTGGGGACACAGGAAGCTGCCTCTCCCCTGTAAACAACACAGGCTAAGATTAGTAGCACCTGCTTGCTGCAGCTCTAACCACCAGACGCTGAGCGGTGCTCAGGTCTAAACTGAGGGAAATTATTACTAGGTACATAAAAAAATAAAATAAAATCAAGCCGGGCGTGGTGGCGCACACCTTTAATCCCAGCACTCGGGAGGCAGAGGCAGGCGGATTTCTGAGTTCGAGGCCAGCCTGGTCTACAAAGTGAGTTCCAGGACAGCCAGGGCTATACAGAGAAACCCTGTCTTGAAAAACCAAAAAATAAAAAAATAAAATAAAAATAAAATCAAATCAAAAGAGGGTGTCCCAAAGGAGAATTCTTTTTAAGCCTCTTTTAAGCTGACAATGGAGTGAACCCTTGATTATTTTAGCCACTGGACCTTTGATTATTATAAAGAACGAGTTAGACAACAAATTAGGAGTTAGCTTGTAAATTTCAAAATATTGAAACATAGGCCTTATCACAAGGTCTTGTTTAAAATAAAGAAACTCAATATTTAACTTGCAGAAAGTGTGGTTATTGCCCTTGGGGAACCTTAAATCTTACTTGTAGAAGTAAGACATATACCTAGGTATGGTAAGAATTTAACTATGTTTGCAAAGTAATCTATAAGGAAGTAGAAACCAACATTGTGTCAACTTCCCAGCCTCTTTCCCCACAATACCCAGGCCATCTTCCGAAGGAGGATGGGGAGAGTACTCAGTTCTTCCAGGGCAGGAAGCAGGAGGCTGTGCTTCCATACCTAACCTTATACACAGACATTCTAGGAAGACCAGGACTAGAAAGGAACAAACCTAAACTGGGTGTGGAGGTGCAGGCCTATAATCCCAGCCTTGATTGAAGGGATGACATAAACCCCATTTGTCTCCACTTAAGGACCAGTACTGATTTTGAAAAGAAGGCCATAAGGAACCAGCTCCAGGAACAGACCATAAGTTCCAGGAACTAGGCCATAAGGCACCAGCTCCAGGAACAGACCATAAAATCTAGAAACAAGGTCATAAAACCCCCTCCCAAAGAACAGCCTGGGGATAACCACAAAAATGAGGAAATATCTTATCTCAGAAATGGTTGTCTGTGCTGGGCAACCCTATCTCATCCTACGGTTAAACGATCGTGATGTAGGAATGCTGACCACTAACCACTTGTGACCGACCCCTAACATCCACTGACGAAATTTGAGATTACCTAACCCTTCTAGAGAGTTCCTCAATCCCTGTAAGAAGGCCTACATGCCTTTGTCTGGGGTCGCCATTTTGGAGACAGGTTGAACCCCACATTCGGGTTGTTTCTGCAAAGTAAATGCTCATTGTCTTTGAATACTATCGAGTCTGGAGTCTTCCTTCAGCTATTTTCAGAATGAGGGAAGAATCCAGTTAGAGGCTGGCCTGGGATATAGAGGAAGTTCCAGGCCTGTCTGGAATATGAGACCTTTTAAAAACAACAAAACAGCAGCAACAACAACAACAAACAAAAAAAAAAAAAAAAAAAAAAAAAAANAAAAAAAAAAAAAAGAAAAAAGAAAAAGAAAGAAAGGAAGGAAGAAAAGAGAGAGAAAGACAAGGAAGAGAGAAATAAAGGCTGTGGCCCGCCACGGCTTTAATATGTTGCTGAGAATTTAAATCCATAAGTAGTTATAGGCCATCTGTGTGACCTCATGGTCAAGCTCCAAGCCTGATGTGGATAAGGGGGCTCCACCCCATATAATCTCTTAGGCTGATGGGGGGTTGATCATGGATTGTTGCCACCTCGTCATCGGCTTGCAGAGCAGTATAGGAGGGAAAGAAAAGTGCAAGGTGTTGATCAGAGCAAGGACTACAAGTGGCTTGTGTCACTTCCATGAAGATCCAACTAGCTAAACCAACTTGCAGTGAAAGACAAGTATATGTTCATGTCCTTTCTGCCCTGAAAGAGGGAAATTGAAATAAAGTTTGATAAACACTAGGCAATACATCAATCATGACTTCTGTTTCAAAAAGCAAAGCAAAGTAAAATAAAACAAAACAAAACAACCTTACCGCGTCTAGAAGACACATTTTGTTGATCTTTATCTCCATTTTACAGATAAGAAAACCGAGGCAAAGAGAAAGGAAATCTCTTATTCAAATTCCTGCACCCAGAGTGAAGCACAGTAGGGATTAAAACTCTATTTGTCCTCTAGAGTTCTTCTCCAACCAGTAAGCCATATGCCCTTTGGCATAGACATTGTAAGCATGGAGTCGTGTCATGATGTCCCCTGTGCCTCCTCTAGCCACACACAGATTCAGGCAATGGTGTTTGAATCTCATCAGATCACCTGGCCAGTGTTTATGCCTAAGACATTGGTTGTATAAACATATTTCCAATACTCTTGATCCGTCTATCTTGGCATCGCATCTGTTCACAGGATGTGACTGAGAGCTTGGTTGTGAATACAGCGTTGTCTGGCTAGATGCCATTTCTAAATGTGATACATCTCACACAGGCATCGGCAACTGTGACAAGCACTGTGTCCTCTATCTCTGTCCTTAGGTGAGACATTCTGGCTCTCCTGTCCTTAACCACTCTCAGCGTAAGTTCTTCTCATTCTTTAGGAAAAAGTGAAATGGATTGTGTCTTTTTCCTAAATCAATGCCCTGGGGCAGATTATGTACTGACAAGTGGCTGGGGAGGCCCTGGCAGGCAGCTGGCCCGGAGAGGAGCTGAGTGGTGGATGCTCTAGAAATCCAAGTTATCTCAAGCCTCAGAATTACTCAAGTTTCCTTATGTAACCCGGGTAGCCAAGGTCAGACCAGAGCAGAAGCAATGTAAGAGCTACACCTTCAGGAACATCCACTCTCCAAACTTAACATGAACATGGATTTTGTTTATTTTGTTCTTTGCTACACAGTGAATACCCAGAATCTAGTAGAATATCTTGAAATCTGGTAGATGTGCCATTACTCATGTTGAGTAAATTTGTTGACTAAATAAAGCATTACAGTACAGTGGTAGAGTGCCAACATAAAAAAGAGACCCAGGTTAGAACCTCTCAGGCTGGGTGACCACTTATAAGTTACTTTCCTCTCTGATCTCTTTCTTCCTTATTGGTAAAATGAGCCTATTATTACCTGTCTCTTGGATTTTTGTGAGATACATATGACTGATGTAAACTACTGATACTGTTAGGATGGGTTTTGTTTGTTTGTTTTTCTTATTGACTTACACAAAGGAACATAAA
Source organism: Mus minutoides (assembly GCA_902729485.2). Classification (NCBI taxonomy): domain Eukaryota; kingdom Metazoa; phylum Chordata; class Mammalia; order Rodentia; family Muridae; genus Mus; species Mus minutoides. Next base: position 46,620 of record CACVCL010030093.1, read on the forward strand.
GAAAGAATATGATTATTTTGGTCTCATGTGTTTTGGTCCGTTGTGATAGGGGATGAGGTGTGGTGGGGCAGAAAAGTTCACAGGAGGAAGAGGAAGAGAAAGAGAGAGAAAGGGAGAAGGAGGAGAAGGTGTAGGAGGAGGGGGAGGAGGAGGAGGAGAAAGATTTAGGAGGGGTCCTGCACAAGATCTATCCCCAAGGGCAGGCCTCCCGTGATCCACTTCTTGCCTCCGTATAGGCCACTCCCCCTAAAATTTCCAGCCTCTTCCCAAATAGCACCACTGCTACCTGAGGACCTCAACTTATGGGGACATTTTATATTCAAACCATAAGAACCACCCAGTACAAGGCAGCTATGGATGGCTTTAGCCTGCCTGCAAACAGTCCTTTCCAAGTTCCCCTTAGACACCTTTGCAAGTCACCAAAGGCTTCTTGGCGACAAGACTTTTCTTGGACTCCCCATCAACTTCCTTCTCTCCCCCTCCCTCTCCTTCTTCCCCTCCCTCTCCCCCTCCCCCTTGTCTGATGCTGAGGTTTGCAGCACCTACCCTGTAGGGTGCCAATGTCACCAGCTGATTGGTGGCATTTGTGGCATTTCTTCCTATTCAAACCCAGTGATATCAGTGCTGAGCCAATAGCATCCGGGCCTCTTATGAAGAGACTTCAGCTGCTGAAGCAGGAAGCACCCCTAGAGCACCATACCCCACATGGCTCTACAAACAGAGCAACATTACCATCCATAGAGCGTCTCTTGTCCCCACGGTACCGGTAGCATCTCTCGGAAGTGTCTGTGACTGCTTCTGCACTACGGTGCTCAAGCCCCCTGTCTGCCCCCAGATAATTGGGGTTTACTTGCATCCATAAATTACTAGATGGAAAACAGAGAGGCTAATACCAGGTGTTTATGAAAACCATCCTTTCCCTCAAAAGTCAAGGGCATCTTTATCTGCAGCAGTTGGCACCTGCCGGTTTCTCTTCTGTTTCCTACGTCTTTCATTTGGCTCCGTAGTCCTTCCTATGAATTGTCCTGACAAGGTGTCCCTGCTGGCCCTCTCTCTATACAACTCCAGTTAGGTCCAAGCCCCACCTAAAGATGTCTTGCATCTAGTCCAGAGCCGTGTCACGTTTCAGGGGGAATATTTGAGAGAGCAAAACCGAGAGGCATTTGCATTCTTGGGTTTTCCAGACCTGATCAACAGAAGGCATGGAGATTACAAAACCAAGGTCTTCTCTGATAAATTAGGAAAACATGGCTGATTCAGAGAATGAGGTAAAGGTGGGAAGCACTGGCTTTTCAGACCAGGTGGGAGAAAAGTTCTTCAGAAACCGTTAAGCAAGAAGCTATTTGCAGAGTTATTGTCTAGCATGCGAATTCTGATAAAGCTTGAAAATCAGATGATCTGGTCGAGGCCCTTGGTGAGACCATGCTATAAACTTTTTGTAGTCTGCCTCTAATGATTCTGTGGTACTGGGAAAAACACCACAATCTGCCCCTCTTCCTCCCCTTACCATTGGACAAGGAGGAAAAGCAATTGTATCTTAGAACTCTTTTTGTTTGTTTGTTTGTTGTATTTTTTTTTCCAAAACAGGGTTTCTCTGTGTAGCCTGTGTCCTGGAACTCACTCTGTAGACCAGGCTGGGCTTGAACTCAGAGATCTGCCTGCACATGCACCCCCCCCACCCACCCACTGTCTTGGGGCCATTATAAAACCTATGTGGAATTAGTTGTTAAGGACTAAGGATAGAGCCACTGGCTCATACATGCTCTACAGCGACCCACAGCCCTCCTCCTGTAGTGTGTGTAGTGCATAATCCTAACATTTTAAGAGGATAGCATCTTATAGGCTAACAGGGTGCCTTACCTAATTGAAGTGACAAGAGGTATCCACCACGACACCCTCACCCCCCACCCCAGAGATGGAGGCAGAGGAGAAAAGAAAGATGCAGAATCTGTGTGTGCAATTTTAGAGAATGGGGGGGGGGAGCACGAGACACAAAGAGAGGAGAGAGCGAATATCCATTTTTAAGTCTGCTTGACTGGACGCAGTTTGGTTCATGCTTTTGTCAAATCAGGGCTGAACTCTGCAACTGGATTGACGTGGCAGGAGGATGTGGTCGGGTTCTGTTTTCAAACATGGCCTGCTTACTCAGTCCCCTGGGACAGACAGTATTTTTGACTCCTGGTCTGTCTAGATAGCCTGCCTTTGTCTTGGGGTGGTTGGGGTGGGTGACTGCATCCAGTGGGGTGGGGGTGATTCACACATGTTTATTGAAGTGGCAGTTAACAGTTGCAAGAGGATTCAGGGCAGAGATAACCTGGGGGTTGATGGGTCAATATTTCAGGGCTCGGCTCATCCTGTGGAAGCTCATAGCCAGGCTGATTTTACTTGGCTCCAGAGAACGTTCTGAGGACATTTTACCTAAAAACTGGCCTTGGCTCTACCTGCAACAGCACAGAAGGACTGACTCCTGACTGAGTCTGTCCAATGTCGTTAGAACACTTTCCTTTTAAATTATTATTATTTTTTTTTGCACAAAGTGGATGTACTTAAATTTTCTCAATTTTGTAAAATTGGGTCTTGATTTTGTTTGTGTTTTGTACAATTATAAATTTCACTACGATAAACTTTTGAGGGAGAGGGTTTCTATTTAAAAAAAAAAAAAAAACCAAAATCATGGTTTCATATAGTCCAGGCTAGCCTCCAACTCATAATGTAGCCAAAGATGACCTTGTGCCTCCACCTCCCCGATGCTGGGATTACAGGCATGGACTTTTGTGCACACACACACACACACACACACACACACAATTTACTGGTAGTCATCCACCTCAAGATGAAGTCAGATTGAGCAAGATTAGCACTGTTGTTTCTCCCAGGAGACCGACTGTGCAGAACACTGAACAGTGACCACATCCTTGGCTAGCACTCAGCTTCCAAAACATTAGCATTTGGTCAATAATTGTCAGCTTCCCTGGGACCAACCAGATAGACCCAAATATATCCTCTACGCCAATCCTGTCCCCAGGTACTCTGCTTCTGGTCAGCTTGCCCCCAGCCTCCTTGTGTAGCTGTGGTCCAGCCAGACAATAGTGGAAGAATTTCCTTTTCAAAAGCATCGTGAAGCTCTCTATACTTCTCCATCCTTTGGGTCCTCACCAAGACAGTGATGGCGGCTGAGTCCCCAGGTGTAGCACCCTCTTTGTAGAACTCATTCTTTTTGGGTCACATCAGAGTGGTTTTGCTGACATCCACCCCGCTGGCAGGGCTTCTCTCAGGTGATATTGAACCTGAAGGAATGTCACATGCCGACACTGAGCCCTTGGGGAAATCCCAGCCAAGAAACTCAGCTTCCACGCGTCTCACGCACATAGCTTACGAGGCCTTGGGCCCTGGGCCTTCCTTAGACTTGCAGCAACAGGAGAAGCAAAAAGCCATGCAAAATAAATGTGCTGCCAAGCTCAGATAGCCTTAGTCCATCACGCCGCTGTATCACCAGCCTGTGGTGCTGTGCCAATTACCACCACAAACACTGAAGACACTTTTCAAAACATGGTCAAATAAGCGCCAACAGGGCCAGCCAGGCGTTAAAACACAAGATTGTCAACGCAAAGAAATACGTTGCCAGTAAATAGGAGACTGGGCTACGGTTAAGCAATCACCTGGGTGACAGCCCCGTGGTTAACCTTTTTGTGGACAGACCTGACCTGTCAATCCCCTCAGAGTGCCCTGGCTAAAGAGGACAGAAGGCCCTGAGATGGGAGAGAGCAGAGACAGAATTCATTCAGACTGAAACAATGGTGGTTTTCTGTACTGTTATTTCCTGGGCAACCACAGAGTAGATGTCGGGGTCAGGTCACTGTGGAGCAGATGTAAGTGTTCTCAGCTGCGTAAAGCTTTCCAGCCAGAGTCATCCACAGGGACACATGTCTCCTGACAACCTGTTGTGTGGATCTAGCACCAAATTTCCTTGAGCGTTTGAAACTATCTTTGAAGTATTTAACACCTCGGAGGGCAGACCGCTACCTTTTTTCTCATTAAGATTCCTTTACAAGCTTTCGGGGCCACTGTAGGTGCCTGCATTCTGGATTTCTAAGGGAAATTTTTGAAAAGTTCCTCTCTAACCTAATAGTTTGAGAAGCTAAGCTAGGTTTTTGTTTAGTTTAGTTTTGTTTTTGTTGTTATTGTTTTTTTTTTAATGTTTTTGTTTCTGTTTTGAGACAAGATTTTATGTGTCCTGGATGAGCCTCAAAGTTGCTACATTGTCAAGGATTTTGATTCCTCTGACTTCACTTTCCAAGTACTCCCTGAACCCAGGTCTTCTACAAGAGCAGTGAATGCTCTTCCATCCCGGGGCCATCTCTCCCACACCCCTGTTTCCCCACAAAACAGACTTTTAAACCCTACTCAGCATTATTACAGAACACATCTAGTTTAACCTCTGCAAACCTTCCAAGTTACCTATCATCATAATTACATAATTAGGATCCCCTTTTTGAGACTCAAAGATTTAACCTACCCATGGTCCCACAGCTAGGAGGGTCCACAGTCTCAGTTGACAAAATCAGACGGAATGTTTGGTGGTGGTGGTGGTGGTGGTGGTGGTGGTGAGACTGGGGGACTGGGTGATGGTGACTGTAGAATTTCTGCTCTCTTTGGAGCTGGAGGTGCTTTCCCCAACTGCCCTGCTACAGTGGAGGGCTTAGAGGGCACATGTAGAAGGACTTGGGGACTGGAGTAGCCTAGCAAGGGAGTGCATACAGGAAACAACTCTTTGGATATCTTAATGCACTTATAGGCAAGAAATAGAAGAAGTTAGTGTTGCTGGGGCAGTTCTGAATGTGCACTAGAACTAGGCAGATCATTTCCTGGATATAAAGGAAAGGTGTAAGAAAAAACCAACCAACCACACAGACCAAAAAAAAAAAAAAAAAAAAAAAAAAAAAAAAAAAAAAAAAAAAAAAAAAAAATACAGAGAATGTTCCCAGTGCCTTCTCCAACCCCAAGCAGCTGCAGCAGGCGAAACAAATGAGCTTCTAAAGATGGAATCCTTTGTTTGAATACAGGTTAAATTTGGCTTCTCTACTTAGAACCCAGGTCAGGCAGCTGACACCTTAATGCTTGCACCAAGCAGTAAATATGAGCTCTTGGGAAAATAGTGCTGTAGCTATTTTATTAGAAAACTCAAGACCTTGTATAAGTGGAGGAATCAAGGGATCAAGTCAGGTCAAGGAGAGAAAGGAGCCTGTCCATCCAGGAGGAAGGACATTTTTTTTCTGCAATAAGTTATGCTCCTAAACCTCTTTGTCTGGTGCGGTTAGGTAACAGGACCACCTGGTAATGAATCTCGCTCTAGGCCAGGTTAGGTAACAGGACCACCTGGTAATGAATCTCGCTCTAGGCCAAATAGGAGTGGGCTGAGTGAGAATCGCCCTGGGGCAGAGTCCCAGGAGTCCACAACTGTAGGACCATGAAAGGCAGCCTGGTTCTTGGTTGAGCTAAGGTTGGAAACCCTGGTGACCCTGAGGGACGTTTTTGCCTGGTTCTCAGACACTAGGCTCCTGACACAATACCACAGCCCTCCATAGATTTATGGCCATCAGTCACATAAGGGCAACATCTCAGGCTCCTCCACAGGTAGAGGATGTGGTCACAAAGCCTCAAGACAGATCTCCATTTTAATGAGGTCCTAAAGGCCTAGAGGCTTAGCCAATAAACTCCCCTTCCCAGGCACTCCTCCCTGCAAAAGGTATTTAACCTCAGGCCTGCCCTGAGAAGTGGGGTACAATTTTATTCATCTACTTTCTGCCATGACAATAAATGTCTTAAAACCATGGACTTTAATCCCAGCACTTGGGAAGCAGAGGCAGGCAGATTTCTGAGTTTGAGACCAGCCTGGTCTACAGAGTGAGTTCCAGGACAGCCAGAGCTATACAGAGAAACCCTGTCTCGAAAAACCAAAAACCAAAAACAAAAACAAACCCCAAAAACAAAAACAAAAACACCCAAAAAACAAAAACCGTGGACTGCCTCTTTTCATCAGGATCCGCTGTGGGGAGCAATAGAGCGGGCCTTTGCCTAAAGAGCCCATCATCTAATCTCCCGCAGAAGGCCTCTCAGTGCTCCCAGTCACAGGCTCCACCAAGCCAAGCCACCCAAGCCTGGCGCTGGTGTCAAACTTCTGGCGTCCCACCTCCCCCAGTGGCTGAGACCTGTGGTGGAGCAGACGCAGGATCCTTTAGCCATACACACAACCTGTTATGTTGGCCCATGAAAGGGCAGGTCCACGCTGCTTCCAGCCCTGGCACTAGCCACTATCCACCAACATGGGTGAATTGAGTGTACTCAGGAATCTCCAGGACTAGAACTTGCCCCTGTCTAATTTCTCCTCCTCGTCACACATCTGTGTCTGCATAGCTTCCCGACTCTCTGGTCCTCATTCATACCTTCTCCAGCCTTTTCCGGAAGGATGCTGATGGGGAGAACGTTTGTATATGTGCTGGTTCCATTCTGCACTTTCTCACTTTCTGACTAAGGTTTCCAGGTCCAAAACACTTAAGAATGAATAAAGCTCGAAGGAAGACATTCTGTTCTTTCTGTCCTCGGGTCTTGTTCTTGGCCAGCCCTCCCTCGTCGCTGGGCGGGGCGCGAAGTGGACACCAAGTACTTGCACCTAGAAGAAACTGCATTTTGAAGTGCCATCACTCATTGCTACGCTGGGCCACCAGCTTCTGAAACAGCTTAGGCGGGGCACTCAGGAAACTCGGGCCAGAACTGAGGAAATCTTTCTGAAGAGAACACCCCACTCTTAGCAATAATAACCCAGATTTTTGTTTGTGTGTTTGTTTTAAAATTTAGAGGTAAATCTCGGGGTTTTTTGGGGGGGGGAGGGGCAAGCTTTAGAGTAGCAGTTACTTAATATTGGAAAACATCAACGTAATTGCCTACTTAACCCTGCGAATTTCAGGATTTAGTAGCTGGAAGGCAAAGATGCTCTAAAGGCAGAGTGAATGGGTGTGTCTGTGCTGGAGTCTGATGCAGATCTTTGCTACTTCCTTAGGGGAAGAAACATTTGCTGAGAAAGGATTTGGCTCGCTGCAGGCTGCTCCTCACTGAGCTGGCCATGTCCTTGCACAACTCTCTGTGCTTTCACAGAGGTTTCTGGAAACCTGGGTGCCAGCACCACACGGTTGGGTTGGGAGGATTATTCACAGATTATCATCCTTTTATGCTGCCTAGGATTCCCCAGGAGAGAACCAAGGGGCCAGGACATTCATAATGTGGAATGACAGAGTGACGGTGGAGTCACCATAGGTCTTTGTCACCTAGAGTTCTGTTTACAGTCTTTCAGTTTCTATTCATCTCTGAAGAGCATATGCCTTTTATGAGACCCCAAATATTAACAAACAGACTATAGACTTGTTTATTGTTGTGACCACACTATGTCAGGAACACAGACAAACATGTAGTGGAAAGATTTCCACTACATCAGAATAACATAGTGGAATATTGAATAACAGTAAACTTATACCGTGTGGTATTGTTGGCTACAACTTACTAATTGTTGTCTCAATTTCCCTTGATAGCTGGCCATTTGGCAATCATAGGTTCTATTCCAGTCTTAATTACTATATTATAATTATAACTCTCAGATCTCGAACTACTCTTCATGAGATACATAGTATATTTTACAGAATATCTACAAGAATATTTTTACTTTATTTTATTTTTTTAAGGCTGCAGAGTTCAAAGACATCCTCCTGAAAGCAGAGGCAGAGAGCAGTTAGAGATGCAAGGAGCCCCTGCAGGTGCTTAGCTAATAATCACCTCAGCTGAAGAGTGGCTGCAGGCTTGAAGAGCTAAGCAGTTGAATCTGTGGGGTTGGACTACAAGTCAGTGGTATAAGATCACAGACACGAGGTCCTATATATGTATGGAGAGACTGACAGATGGATGATCAACAACTCCAGTGGGCCTTGTCAAACAGTGGGGACAGTGTTGAGCTGAGGCCCTGGGGGGGACACTTGGGAGTTCTCTGCCTGTTGGGTTGCTCCCTTGATGCACACACCATGTGTTCAGATGACAGACTGATGGGACCATCATCACTGCAGCAGGAAGTGTCCTTGTTTCTGGAGGCTATTGCAGTCTTTCTTTGACTGGTATTTTCTTTTTGTTTTTGTTGGTTTGTTTGTTTGTTTGTTTGCTTGTTCGATTTGTATTTATTATTAGCGTGTGTGGATGCCTGTGGGTGTGCCAGCCATGCAAACGTGTGGCAGCTGGAGAACAATTCTGCAGAGTTAGTTCTCACTTAATGTGAGTTCTAGGACTTGACCTAGACCGCCAGGCTTGTGAGCAAGATGTGTAAAAGTGCTTGTCACAAGCCT
>CACVCL010030096.1:0-56038 GCA_902729485.2 Mus minutoides
ACAGATTTTTAAATACCACTTGATTTCAGTCAGCAGAAGACACTGGACCAGGTTCTGGCTTCACAGGAAATGAGTAAACACATTCTGCTTGGTTTCTCCACTCCAGGCACAACACATGAAAGGACAGCATGAGAGATCTGAGAAGGCCATCGGAAGAGTGGAACTGGAGCATCTGATCACCTCTCCTTCCCTCCCAGTACCGCGCTGAATTCACCAGGTCAAAGCTCAGGAGCAACAGAAACTGAGAAGCAGCCAAGGAGACAGGGAGGGGGCCAAACACCCAGGAAGAAGTTACCCTTTTGTCTTCTTGAGCAAAAGCCAAGGTTATAGTAACAGAACTTCAAAATGCTTTAAACTCTTCTCAAGGTATGTTGGAAATCTCTACTCTGAAGCTTAACTACCAGGCTTAACTACCAGGCCTTCCTAAATGAAGAGATGCATCTTATGTGTAGTCCAGAAGACCCAACACAGTATAGACAGCAACTCTTCCTCAACTCATCTATACACGTAATCATAGGCAAACCCTAGGAAGGCAAACACAGACATCCTGATTCAAAACTACAGACCAAGGAAAAGGCAACAAATGATGTTATGAAGAGGGAACAGGATGGAAAGCTGAGACTGCATGACTTGGTGACTCCATATTGAACTACAGAAACCACGAGAAATACCCATCTGGATCCCAGACCACAGCGGAACCTGGGAGCACAGATACACAAACTCATTCAGAGAAAGGTACCCACTAGAGGCAGAGTAGTCCTGCTCTGATGAACATGGGAATAGCTGAACATCTCTATGCTAAAAGAAACAAAAACAAAAGCACAAGGTTGTCCTTTAAATATTAAATAATTTAAATAAGTAATAGAGCTAAGTACAAGCTAGAAGGTTACATTTTCTCCAAAATGAAATTCAACATATAGTTAACGATGTAATTCAGAAACCAATCTTCTATGTGGTTCCACTTAATGTCCACCAAAAAAATATACATGGAAATTCTAGTTGTAATAAAACCCTGCAATCTATCCCCAATGGATTCAATGAGTGATGGGTAACTCATACAGGAAGCCCCAAGTAGGAGCTACTAGACTGAACAACAACAAAAGAACTCGCGGCTATAAGTAGAACTTTAATAAGATATCTCAATGGCCCTAATGTTACGTGAAAGGAGACTGTCAAGCAGGCGGAGAAGAGGTGGAACAAGGAGGGAAGAAGAGGGAGAGGGGAGGGGAAGAGAAGCACTGAGAGATATACATGTATTTGTTGTTCTAAAGAAATTCTTTAAAAGTCAATTATAACAACAGGATAGAATTGTATTTATCAGGTATTCCATTGGGGCAAAGTTCTGACTACAAAGAAAAACAAGACACACTTATTTGGAACGATGGGGGCCATTCTGCACGCTGATAGTGGTCATGTTTAGAAAACCCTATGCATGGCTTGAACACCTGTAACTGTGCATCTATAGAGTCTGCTTATTGTACTGACTATTTAAAAATAGTCTCCACAGAAAGCAAGATTGAAGAAATTGCCACATGATTTCTGATTTTTCTCCTGTCCCTAAAATCAGATCATCTCTTAAGAGAAGGACCTTGGATAGTATATTCACTTTCATTTGGCACCGTGTATGCGCTTATTTCTAGCGGGAGGAGGGTGCTGTGCTCCAAGAGCTAAAATGGATTGGATATAATCTAAAGTCCTAAAGATATTTGAGGCATTAGAATCATCCCAGTATGTTTTTAATGTTTGTGTTCAGTAGGTGTGGTGTGTATGTGTGTGCACACGCATGCGCGCATGCACTCATGTGCACTCAGGTATATGTGAAGGTACCTATGTGCGGGTCAGAGGAAAACTTGTGGGTTTCTGTGCCTGGTATTCACCTTGTCCAAGGCAAGGTCTCATTGTTGTTCACCACTGCATATTCCAGGCCAGCTGGACCACAGACGACCATGAATTCTCCTGTTTCTACATCCTATCTTACTAGAGAAACAGATCTACTTCCCTTGCCACTGTAGAACACTGAGACCTACCCCCCCCCCATCTACTATGAGACACTGGGATCCACCTCCCATGTCACTGTAGAACTCTGGGATCCACCTCCCCTGTCACTGTAGAACTCGGACCCACCTCCCATGTCACTGTAGAACTCTGGGGTCCACCTCCCATATCACTGTAGAAGTCACTGTAGAACTCTGGGGTCCACCTCCCATATCACTGTAGAACACTGGGATCTAGCTCTTTCTCAATATGATGATAATAATAAACTATAAAATCAGTGTACTGTGCTCAGTGTCATGGACTCTACAGCATTTGACATAGTATTAGTATATAGTTAAGTATCATTTCATGCCTTTGTATTATAAGCTAAGATTCAACAATTCAAGCATGTAAATGGGTAATGACTTTTGAGACAGATCTGACTGACATATGGGAAAACTAAATTCCACTAGCCAGTCAAGCAGGCAGGGACAGGGCAAGATGCACAGGTGCTCTGCAGACGGCTCCCTAAGTGCCAACACTTGCCAAGCAATGTCTCCTGGGTGATGTGAGTGAGGAAGTCAGAACATATATACCTCCACTCCTGCAAGCTCTAGAACACCGCAGCAATTAAAACGGAATGCTGGGATAGCTGTAAACTAAGATATTTCAGTCAGATGTGGTGGCACACGTCATTAATCCCAACACTTGGGATCTCTGTGAGTTCAATGCCAGCCTGGTCTAGGTAGTTAGTTGTAGGACCACCAGTGAGTGCTACATAATAAAGAGTCCCTGTCTCAAAAACAAACAAACACGGAATGAAACAAATTAAGAATAGAACATTTAGCATTTTAAAAAAACCAGAATTTTGATACCTAACTTTTAAAAGTCTACATGATTTTCTAGGAAACATTCAATATCATTTATTGCTAACAAGTTGCGAGTAACATTTTAAACTAAACCTCAAAGTGACAAAGGGACAAAGAGAGGCAAGTATGCTTACAAGAAAGGCATGGATAAAAACTAACACCGTATAACTGTGACGCAACATCACATTTGTGTTAAATCACCTTGGTGGCTCTTTTGTTTAGTCTTGTCATCTATGCTCTGGTTCATGGATGTCAGGCAGGATTTCACGGAGCTAGCCACAAACCTGCATATAACCAAGGTTAACACGAATTCTTGATTCTTCTGTCTCTGCCTCCCAAGTACTAAGGTGTACAACCTCCATCACAGGGGTCTAATTCAGCATCATAACACACATGTTCCATATAGAGAGAGAACAGAGGCCGAAAGTTTTTGCAGTCTCATCAGTGAACAGTCCCTCCCATTCCAAAAGAAAAAAGTACCAAAAACTTTTGGAGGAAATTGTAAAGTAGTATTTCTATTAAGTATCTTGTTACTGCAGGTCATGTTGCATATTAGTAATAACAGCTGGAGAGTTTTTAAAGCCTGACAACAGTCATAAAATTTTTTTTTAAGTTAGCAAACAAAACTAACATTGCCTGTAACCACCTACTGTAGACAGGCTTATAACCAGGCACAAGATTCTTTATCTCTAGTCACTTGAAAAATTTGGTGTTAATTAATCTAATCATAATAGGATACACATGAGGACATCCGGGTGCAAAAGCTGCAGACCCTCTTGAACTCTGTCCCAATTAAAACCAGAGAGTGATGGTTCAGCTCAGGCAGAAGTGACAGCAGGCTCCAAGAGCGCAGACCTCAGGGAGCTGGAGGCAAGAAACATCTGCGGACAACTCAACATTCCCAGAGCATGAAAAAGCTTCAGCCCTAGGCAAAAGAAAGTCCTCTTAGGTATAGCTGAAAGAACGGTGACTTGTGGACAGGAGCAGCGGAGATTAACGTACAGACTCAGATTAACCCTGTTGCCACAAGCCTGAACTGACTCACCTCGGGCCTTGAAATGATTTCAGCATTTAGTGAAAATAGGAGAAACTGCCGGATAGATGCATTTCAGAGGAGTCTAGGGTAAGTGTTTTAATAGGTAAGGGGTAAATAAAAGAAACATCCCAAGAAAGACAGGGCCTCAGTAAACCTGGCTCTCTATAACCCTGGACACCATCTTTCTTTCGATATGAAATGCAAGCAATAGTTTACTAAGCAATTGATGAATTCCTGCACCAACTTTACCTTCCGCACAATCACTAGGTCCAAGGTTTGCACATTACTGTCCTCATGAATGAGGGGTTCATTCAGTTTGTACGACTGCCTTGTGAGATGCCAGGAGAAATGCGTTCTCACTCCAGAACCTTTCCGAGGTAGTGTTAGCTCCATCATGAAACTGTTTTCAACATCAAATTTCTGTGGCTGATTCAGAAGCTGATGCATGCGTCAATGTGGTCTTTTTTTCCTCTTGAAAATTCTCCATTTTGTCTAGAATTTCTAATTTAGCACACCCCTCCCCATAGATCTAGTGGGGTTTTTTGGTTTGCTTTTGACTGTGAAACATTTAACACAGCTTGGCTGGCCAGGAGCTCAGCATCTCTTGCCTGCGTTCCACTCTTGGTATAAACGGCTGTCTCACAACTTGACCCTCCACACCCCCTAACATGTCTATAGTTGACTTTTCTTAGAGTCTGTAAGAGTTCCTTGTCTTCCCGGAAGATGAATGGCTCTCAGCCTGTTCCTTTCCTCCTCAGGTACACTACAGTCTTCCTCTTGGCATCATCAGTTACAAAACAGGCCAAATTTCTTAGTTCATGTTCTCTCACCTTTACTGTTTCTAAAGAAAATCACAGTTACTGGCTTCTCCGTGTAGACTGCTTACTAATTACTAGGATTCTGTCCTCAGACCTACTTATTTTGATTTTTTTCTTTGCTATTCTAAATGTTTAGAAAGATTTGATCATTACTTCCAAGCAGTTGATTTATTTTTACTTGAACTTTATTTTTAATGCTATCTTTGGACTGAAGGATTCATATCTGTGCAAATATACTAAGTTTTCCTTCTGGGCTGGCTGATCATTAGTTTTTAACAAGCTTCTTGAGTACACTAAGCACATTTTAACTTTAGTCTGATGCCTTATGCTTGCTCTTAATTTAGTAAGTAAGTATCATTGTAATGCTCTAAGCACACCAGGTTGTATACCAGCTTGGGGACTTTCTTATGAGTAGCCACCTGGCAGAATAAGGTCTGTGTGGTTTTTGACTTTAGCTCTGACAGTGTTTCTGCCTCTGTCTTCCAGCCATAGTGGCTTACTGCTAACAGTCTATCCGCCTTATTCTAAATCATCACTTAGAGCACCTGCCTTTGATTTTGTTTTATTTTTTCATTTTTTATTAGATATTTTCTTTATTTACATTTCAAATGTTATCCCCTTTCCTAGTTTCCCCTCCGAAAATCCCCTATCCCCTCCCCCTCCCCCTTGTTCCCCAACTCATCCAGTCCCATTCCTGGTCCTGGCATTCCCCTATACTGGGGCGTAAAGCCTTCACAGGACCACGGGCCTCTCTTCCCATTGATGACCGACTAGGCCATCCTCTGCTACAAATACAGCTAGAGCCACAAGTTCCACCATGTGTTTTCTTTGATTGGTGGTATAGTTCCAAGGAGCTCTGAGGGTACTGGTTAGTTCATATTGATGTTTCTTTTATGGGGCTTCAGACCCCTTCAGCTCCCTGGATATTTCTCTCGCTCCTTCATTGGGGACCTTGTGCTCCATCCAAGGGATGACTGTGAGCATCGACTTCTGTCTCCTGCAAGGCACTGCCAGTGCCTGCCTTTGATTTTAAAGTCACACCACTGACTGCATGTTAGAAGAAATGTTAAATAAAACTAATGAGATTTAATCAGGGACTCTGCTACCACAATCCGAGGGACAGACAGATGTGACTTCATACCATGTCCTTCAGCTACTGGCTGAATTACTTACTCCTTGCTACTGGGCCCTGCTTTCTAGGGTAAAGTGTACTAGACGGTTAAAGCACTCAAACACATGTAAAAAATTAAAGCTAACACAACACATTACTGCCTTTTCAAAAAAAATCTTAAAATTTAGTTTTTCATACATAAAACAAAAGCTTCACAGTCATTTTTAATATTTTCTTTATCACCCCATTTGTAAAAGAAATCACTAACTGAAATTGTTAGAACCAGAAATAGCTGGTTTGTTGCCCCACTCACATAATGTTAAAAAGTAAGAACAATGTTTCTCTTTATAACCAAACAATGTGGTACTTACTACAACATCCACTAAATAGTCTCACAGGCCATCAGCTCTGTACTACACAACAGTGAGAAAAATGTTAGCACAGAATGTCATTCTCCTTGATACTTGAAATATTTGAAATAGAATCACTCTCATTGGTAACTGATTTCTCACTTGTGAGATAAAAGTCTTTTCCTTAATAATTAAAAAACATAGTCCTTGAATTTCAAGGAAAAGAGTTAACCTTCAGAACTATGTTCCTAAATATCTGTAGAATCAGAGTTGAGAAGGAAGAGACAGCTTATATATTTTAGTATTTTGTTATCTGATAATGTTTCGCTAAAGTACTTTTAAAATATCTAAATACAAAGGAAATACCTATTCATCTTGAACCATCTGATCTAATAAATTTTTATGTCTAAACAGCACAATCTCTTTATCCGGGGTCATTCAGGGTGGTGTCACTTCACCCATGAAATCAGGAATCTGAGAAAAAGGAGGAAAAAAAGGGAAGATACAAAAGGGGTTTTGTGGTCTAAACCTCTATAACATTAGTTGTTTCAGCTGAACGAAAATAGTTCAACTCTCGTACTGGCCTTTAATAAGCTATTAGTGGAGTCTCCTAGTATCAGACAGCATAAAAAGATAGTAACACGAAGATAACTAACTTCAAAGTATTTAATGTTATCCCTTCGTACATGTTACATTCTCAAACCTAAAAAAGAAAAACTCTAACAAACTTGTAACTGATCCACTTATAAATGTCATTGATCAATTTAAACCCCAACTGTGTTCATGTTCCCACAAGACCACTACAGTAGTCACAGACAGAATTGTTCCTCTAAGGACTCAGTTTTCTAACTCACAAATGAAAAATATTTTGTTCTCCTCCTTTTTAAAGTTAGGTGTAAAGGTGTATAGCATATATGTGTATATGTATACTTTCTACATAAATATTTCTCTTACTTTAACTATTTCATTTAAAAAAAGACTAGAAAAATGATTTGCTGCCTAAAAGGTGAAAGCAATATACATATACATAATTATACATATACATATATGTATATACATATACAATATACATATGCATATATATGTGTGTGTGTGTGTGTATGTATATATGTATATGTACACACACACACACACTGATGTTACAAATAATTTTTTTAAGGCATCTGAACAGGTCACCCAATCGCAGTGACTATATAATCACTCTCATCAAACACACCCGTGTAACATTATAATTCCACAGATCATCAAAGTCCTAAATCCGTGTTTAATTTTATTTAACTTTCCTAGTTGGAATTCAGACATCAGCGACATAGTTCATCGTTGAGCTCTGAATAAAAATTCTGTCCCAAACAAGAGTTACTTTTAAAGAAATAGAGAGGAAAATGAAGAACTGAAAACCAGGTGCCTTGCTTCAAGCATCATTTTGTCAGTTCTTGACTTTGAATAGAGGCTACTTAACTTGCAGGGGCATGTTACTCGGTGGATGAAAAGAAAAAACATAAAAAAATCTAGAATTAGTCAAATTAGAAAATGGCAGCCAAAACTTGCATAATGGATATAATCGACTTAAAAGACAATCCCAGGGGCACCGGCAGAGCATGTCTGGTTCCAGAAGTGTCATGTCATGCTGGGTGTGCTCCTGAGCACAATACACAGGACCAGCCAAGTCAGGGGATCCCAACGAAGTTCCAGGGAAGCCTGGGACTCTGAGCAAAAGGAAGTGATCTCTCAGCACGGCCACTGCATTTTTTTTTATTAGATATTTTCTTAATTTACATTTCAAATGTAAATTAAGAAAATGTTAAGTCCCCTCCCCTACCCCCGCCCCCCGCTCCCCTGTCCACCCAATCCCACTTCTTGGCCCTGGCGTTCCCCTGTACTGGGGCATACTGGGGCATATAAAGATTGCAGTACCAAGGGGCCTCTCCTCCAAATGAGGGCCGACCAGGCCATCTTCTGTTACATATGATGCTAGAGACTCGAGTTCTGGGGGTTCTGTTTAGTTCATATTGTTGTTCCTCTTCTAGGGTTGCAGACCCTTTCAGCTCCTGGGGTTCTATCTCTAGCTTCTCCAATGTGGGCCCCATGCTCCCTCTTATGGGTGACTGTGAGCATCCACTTCTGTGGGAGTCAGCTATATCAGGGTCCCTTCAGTAAACACTTGCTGTCCTATGCAATAGTGTCTGAGTTTAGTGACTGATTATGGGATGGATCCCCGGTGGGTTAGTCTCTGTATGGTCCATCCTTTCATCTTAGCGCTAAACTTTGTCTCTGTAACTCCTTTCATGGGTATTTTGTTTCCTATTCAAAGGAGGAATGAAGTATCCACACGTTGGTCTTCCTTCTTGATTTTCATGTGTTTTGCAGATTGTATCTTGGGTGTTCTAAGTATCTGGGCTAATATCCATTTATCAGTGAGCGCATATTTAATGACTTCTTTTGTGATTGGGTTACCTCACTAAGGATTATGTCCTCCAGATTCATCCATTTGCCCAAGAATTTCATAAATTCATTTTTTTAATAGCAGAATAGTACTCCATTGTGTAAATGTACCATATTTTCTGTATCCATTCCTCTGTTGAGGGACATCTGGGTTCTTTCCAGCTTCTGGCTATTATAAATAAGGCNTTTGTCTCTGTAACTCCTTTCATGGGTATTTTGTTTCCTATTCAAAGGAGGAATGAAGTATCCACACGTTGGTCTTCCTTCTTGATTTTCATGTGTTTTGCAGATTGTATCTTGGGTGTTCTAAGTATCTGGGCTAATATCCATTTATCAGTGAGCGCATATCCAATGACTTCTTTTGTGATTGGGTTACCTCACTAAGCATTATGTCCTCCAGATTCATCCATTTGCCCAAGAATTTCATAAATTCATTTTTTTAATAGCAGAATAGTACTCCATTGTGTAAATGTACCATATTTTCTGTATCCATTCCTCTGTTGAGGGACATCTGGGTTCTTTCCAGCTTCTGGCTATTATAAATAAGGCTGCTCTGAACATAGTGGAGCATGTTTCCTTTTTACCAATTGGAACATCTTCTGGGTATATGCCCAGGAGAGGTATTGCTGGATCCTCTGGTAGTACTAAATTCAATTTTCTGAGATAAAGCCAGACTGACTTCCAGAGTGGTTGTACAAGCTTGCAATCCCACCAGCAATGAAGGAGTGTTCCTCTTTCTCCACATCCCCGCCAGCATCTGCTGTCCCCTAAGTTTTTGATCTTAGCCATTCTGACTGGTGTGAGGTGGAATCTCAGTGTTGTTTTGATTTGCATTTCCCTGATGATTAAGGATGTTGAACATTTTTTCAGATGTTTCTCAGCCATTCGGATTTCCTCAATTGAGAATTCTTTGTTTAGTTCTGTACCCCATTTTTAATGGGGTTATTCATTTTTCTGGAGTCTAGCTTCTTTAGCTCTTTGTAGATGTGGGATATTAGTCCCCTATCAGATTTAGGATTGGTAAAAATCCTTTCCCAATCAGTTGGGGGCCTTTTTGTCTTGCTGATTGTGTCTTTTGCATTACAGAAGCTTTGCAATTACAAGCTAGGTTACAGGGGTCAAGAATGATGTAACATGACACATTAAAAGTCTTTAAGAAGCATTACCATGCAAGGCAGCAAGTTTCTTTTCAGTATATTCCAACAAACTGGGTTGGCCAGTCCCCAACCCTTTCCTCTCCCCATCACTCGGCCTTCATCCCACTTTAACCCTTCCATCACCAGTATTCCCACTTCCGTGTTCTTATCTTTTAAATCTTTCATTTTCTTAAATTAATATAAAAACTAAAAGACAGACTCATGCACTCTGCAGTGCAAGCACTGGAGAGGCCAAGGCAAGAAAACTGATGGAGGCTCCTCTGTGCTACATGAGGAGGTGGCCTGACTCAAAACACAACCCAAGAATACTAAGTGGTAATGTGCTGTGTATAAAGTCATGACTCAATCCCCATTGTGGTCATGGTCCTCTGACTGTGTGCATTTCACACAAAGTTGTAGAAGGACAGGAGTACTAGAACTTTGAGGCCAGTCAGGGCTGCAGAGAAAAACCCTGTCTCAAAAGCAGATAAACATGAAGCAGAAAGATTTGTTCTGCAGGTAAAAATGTTTGAAACACCAAAGACCTCCGTGCAACCTCACATGTACACACACACCATATACACACACACACTGATAAAATTTCTTATAACTTATAGAACTGTATATGTAAAAATCAGGGAGCAGAAAAATAATGTGGACTCCAACATCTTCGAAGAATCCTAGATTCAACAAAAACACAGGACGGTACATCTAAGGAGTGACTCCAGTTTGAGAATTAAAATCTCACGACCTGGGACCAGTTATATAGGTACACTTCAACTTTCCCGACCAAAATGCAAATAAATTCGTGGGTTTCCTCCAAGTGCTCTTGGTTCTAAGACTACTGAGTTTATTTGTTCTGTTTTGTTTTGACAAGGTTTCTCTGAATGTCCTGGAACTTACCTGACTGTGCTCTAACTCACATAGATGTGCCTGCTTCTGCCTGTTGGGACAGAAATATCACTGACAAAGTTCCCATCTGAAAGACCGTAGGGATGGAACCAATAGTAACAGTGAAGCTTAGGTGCTTCCCAGGAATACATGCAGGTTTCTGCTATCATGTTAAGACTAGAAACCAATCAAGAAATGTGGTAGCAGCCAGCACGGGTTCAAAGGAAAATGAAGTTTTCACTTATATTCACCAAGTTAAGCTCTAGACATACTTAATACTTAGTTAGAATCCTCTATTGTGGTATTTTCTCTTCTGAAAGCTAACAGTTCACAGATCCAAGATGTCCAAAAGCATATGCTCTCATTCTAAACCTAGCATGTTCTTGGTTCTCCTGACCTCAAGCCCCTTGGTTACATCCACATTTTCAGCAGACAGGAGCACACACCACAAATGGAAGCTAAGTATCACAAGTGGGTGAAGGTATTTTGAGACACACTATTTTTTAATCAACATCTAGTACCACAAATGAGATGACAAAGCCATTTTATTTCTGAGACTTGTGATACTATGTAAGAAACTAGGTAAGCCAAGAACATTTGAATGCCTTTCAATTGTGAATATCTGCTTTACCGAAGACCCAAAATAATAATGTATATGGGATATTCTGCACCATTGTTTTACAAAAAATTACATTTGGAATCTACCACACACAAAGCTCAATTAGCTAGCGGGCAGTCGTCCCTCAGTATTGTGCTTTATCCAGTATGGTAGGCAGGCCATAGTCTGTCTTTTAGATTCTGTAATCCACTTAGTTCATTATATGTCTAACAATTCACAGTCTGAAATAGAGCATGCAGTTGAACTTTAATTAGAATATAGTTCAGTGACAAGCACCTGTCTAGCTAGTTCCAGGCTCAAGGTTTATTCTCCAAATACTCAAGTCAAATCAGTTCGTAAGTTCAACTTCAATTCATACAGAAGTACTTTCTATAAATGTAAACAAGAGCATTTGTGGTACCACTGAGGTAATGACAATATCCTGTTAATACAGTATGGGCAAGGAAAGGCACTGTGATGTTAATAATTATTAATCATCACTAAACAATAAAGTAAAAACTAACTCAATTACTTTTATATTTTCTCATGATGGGACAAAACCAAATAAAATCCATTTAACTAAGCTCAAATAAACTACGGATAATGGATTCACTTCCAAGATTAGTCCTTTCAGTAACAGTTTCCTTAAGGACTTGAGACATCTTCCACGTCTAAAAGAAAGCCAAAATTGGACGTTAAATTTTTCCAGAATCAGATCTCAGAAAGTGATATATGTGATTCAGCAGTGTGTCACCAGACAGAATGACAGGCAGAAACGCTGACACGGTCATAGTATTTCACATCTTTCACTACACTCAGATGCTGGCTGGAAGTCGACTGTTTTTTTACACCACAGCTAGACAGTAGGAGACTAAAAACACACACACTGTCATAAAAGATCTTTGTTTAATCAACACTGACATTTTCATGGTTATGTGTGCCGCTTACTGGATAAACAACAATGTACCCTTCAAGAGGTCTCAGGGGAATAAAGCAGATGCAAAGTCAGAGCATAAACTTTGTCCAGAAGGAAGAGTTTACCACAAACCACCGCCACTTGGTTTAGCTAAGGCATTTAAGGGACCCCCATCACCCCCAGAAATCCACATTTCTCCTTAGTCCTTCTCAGCTTAGTGTAGATTTGGTATGGCCTTTGAAGCATTACCAAGCAGTAAAACATGATGAGCCAATTAATCTGCTGAAGTATCCAGCGACCTCCCAAAAGACAAAGTGTAACAAAAGCATAAGAGCTGCCAATCTCAGCTCCAGTCTCTGCTTTCCAGAACCCAAAACATTCCTCAAACCGCTGGAACCTCTTAGGAAGCTTATGAGAAAACTTAATGGAAACACTGATATTTTCAGTGAATTTTAATATGGTCACATGATTGTGCTGTTCCATAGGGAAAAGGAAGAAAAGGGGTGGCAAGAAGATCTTAGGACCCCACTTCATACACTTGAAGCATGTGCACATACACAATCAGTTCTAATTTTATTTTGTAAGAAAGAGAACAATGGCTATGAGAATTTAAGTCATTTGCCCAAGGTCACCTAGCCAAGGAAAAATAATGCTGTTTTCTCTCAAATCTATGTATGTATGACATTAGAATAGATAGCAAGAACTTAGCATTTTAAATTCCCTCACCCCTTCCACCCCTCCTATTCCTATCCCTGCCTATCAGGTAAAGGGACCTGAATGTAGGACCTTGTGCATGCCAGACAAGCAGTATCATCAAAGGACTTAGAGCCCCATCCCAGGCCCAGAAGGCTAAGTTTTACAAAGCTTTGAAACATTCCCTATGGGAAGTCTCTCCTCTACATACAAAAAGATAATCCTTCACTTGAATAAAATAAACCAGTAGGTACCAAATATGAACTACAATGGAGGAGATGCTTCACTTACTGTCTCTGGTTCCCTCACTAAGATAAACGAAGGTCAAATACAGCAGCAGCCTTCACAGAGGACCAAATGCTAGGATATGATTAAGAGAGTCCACATCAGACTTCACATCTAGTCAGGCAGTGGTGGTATATGCCTTTAATCACAGCACTCAGGAGTCAGAGGCAGGAGAATCTCTCTGAATTCAAGATCAGCCTGGTCTACAGAGAGAGTTCCAGGTCAGGCATGATACACAGAGAATGCTTGTCTCTCTCACACACACACACACACACACACCAAAAAAAAAAAAAAAAAAAAGACTTCACCTCTAATAAGGTAGTAATAAATACTGGCCAATCATATTCTGGCATAGTGCTCAAACATGAATAAGCAAATTGTCTAGGAATTTGCCAGTCACATTTATCCCAAAGCTTCCATACTGATGAGGAAGAAAATACTAAGACAGCAAGACAACCATTTTACCAACTTTTCCTCCACAATGCCACCCTGATACTAGTCTGAAGACAAAAACCAAATAAATAAACAATAAAAAAGCAAATAAATCAAACAATAAAAACACCCAATACCAAAAATAGTTGATACCTTAAAAAAAAGAAGAAGAAGGAAAAAAAAGAAAAACCAGGCAAAGATGTTTTAAGAAATATTTAATAGGTTTTTTTTCTTCCATTTGAAAGCCAACTACCCCAACTCTAGAAAAAGCAGGAAGTTCCTAGTGCTATTGGAGGCTTTCTACCAAGCTCCTTCATTATCTGTCCTTTTTGCAACAAAGACAGCAGAGGCAAAAGAAAAAAAAAATCAATTCTCCATGGGTTGACTGACAGGCTATAGTTGATATAAGTGACTCTGAACCAATATTTATCTTTTAACCTCTTTTATTATTAATTTGATTGATGAATCTAATTTTGTTGACTTAAGAACCTGCAAGCTACTAAGCTAGTCTGGAGAGAAGCTAACACTAAAATCAAATCACTTCTACTCTGAGCAGACCTTGAAGCTGAACTTGATTTGATCTTGTAGCAAAAAGGTGTAGTCAGAAATGTACACATAATGAATATTTAAATAGGGAAAGCAGATGAATGTAGTGATGAGAGGCCTCTTCACTAAACCAAGGCAGGCCTGACATGAAAGCAAGGCTCTATTCCTTATTTAATCTCACATAAGAAAACAACTAAATTATGTCAAGGCACTACGGTGCAACCTGGTTCTTAAAACATCAGAGGAAGAGAATTGATACTTTTTCAAACAATTTTTAAGCAAGCATCACAAAAACTGCAATTGGTTAAAGGGTTATGAATCTGTTATAGAACAGTGGTGGCTCTGAGACTGACATATTCTGTCCTGCAGGAAACCTCTTAACAGAAAGGTAA
The DNA here is from genome assembly GCA_902729485.2 of Mus minutoides. NCBI lineage: Eukaryota > Metazoa > Chordata > Mammalia > Rodentia > Muridae > Mus > Mus minutoides. Next base: position 14,490 of record CACVCL010030096.1, read on the forward strand.
ACAACTTAAAACAGCTTCAGGAAGTTCCTGAAACTGACCAGACTTACTAGGCCCTTGTCTGCCACAGTAAATAATAAAAATAGTGGGGTTGAGGTCCAAAGAATGTTTGAGACCAGACCAGCTTCCTGGATGAGGTTTAGACCACTGGGTCAGCTGGAAGGGTCACTCTCCAACTTGTTGAGTTACCTACAGCTATGCTGTCTGTTCCAGGTTCCCCAGCTTTTGTGGGCTGTCATGTGTGCTAGGGTAAGTTTTGATGATGCAGCTATCTTTGAGTCATTTCTGCTTCTTCAAGTAACCCCTCACCCATATTTCTCTAAATAACCACAATAAAACTCATTCTGTCACCAAGCTAGAATTTGGTGGTTATCTGTATTTTGATCTGTCCCTGTCTAGGGTGAGTAGATGTTTGTTAGTAGATGTTAATTAATCTCCCCGGGAAGAATTGTATCACATAACAAGATCATCTTTCCACAAACCATTTTTAAAAATACCTTAAAGTACATATCCAGATTCCTTTACCCGACATGTAAAAGTGGGAAGTGGGGAGGTGGGGGTGGGGGGTAGCCACTCATGGGGAAAAAAAAAAAAAATCAATGCAAGTTAAGTGCTAGCATAGCAAAAAAGTTGAACAGATCTTTACTTCAGTTTATCATTTTGTATAAAAGCTTGCAACCCTGAAGACAATCAGGAAGAATAAATGTACTGGTTCAAGAATCCAGGAAAGCGTCAAGAATGTAGAATGTGGAACCTGGCATTTACTGGCACCTGTGTGATGCCCCTGGACAGTGAGCTGGGCCAGTAGAATTCCATGTGAAGTGAGACAGGCAAGGGCAGAGATCAGTGAAATGCTCTAGATTTCTAGACAGGGCACAGGTGATTTCCCAGGTGTGGAAGGAATGTGGGTAGAAGGAGCTTGTGGGAGGTGAGGCCAGAGAGGAAAGTTAGGATAGGAATCCATGCATCCCTGATGCCTCAACAGGCAGCCAGAATGCTGGAGTAGGGGAGAGGACCTCCAAGTGAACTCACCCTGGGTTTGTCAATGGTTCTTTCAGTGTGATACATATTACAAGAAAAGGTAAAATGGAACTAAAGACAGCAGCTGAGAACAGTAGGAAATAAAGGTTTAAAAGTTCACTAGATTCTGAAACTCTAAAATATTCAACAACATGTCAGTCACCCTTGTAATACAAAAATATTTTCTTTGATTTGGGGTAAAACAAAGTGATCAGTTGAGATGGGAGGTGACAAGGAAGGCTGACCAGCATGGATGGCCAAGGCGTAAAACCACCTCAAAGAGTTGCTAATTGTAGGTTGAATGTTAAGACGCAGCTGCACACACCCAAGATCTGACTGGAACAACAAAGGTAGAAGTGAGGTGGATGCAGTTACACTTTGGGTGACAGGCATGTGAGAGGAGGCCACAGATATCCATGCTGAAAGAAACAGTGGTTAGTGAGAGGCAGTGAACCAGAGCCTGTGGAAATGTACTTCATTAAGCATAAAGGAAGCCTCCAGGCCTCTGCTAGAAAGACCATAGCCCTGGGCAAAGGGATGCTGACAGTATACAGTCAGAGCTTCAGCAGGCCACACCTAGTGGGAGAAGAAACTAATTATCCACATTCAATGTCCAGGAACAGAACCACCAACTAGAAGTATGGTATTCGAACGTGGCTAAAACCGGTTCTCAACCTGTGGGTTTCAACCCGTTGGGGTTCAAAGGTCCTCTTCATAAGAGTTGCCTATCAGACGGCCTGCATATCAGATATTTACATTATGATTCATAGCAGTAACAAAATTACAGTTATGAAGTAGCAGCGAAAAAGTTCTATGATTGGGGGGTGGTCACAATATAGGGAACTATATTAGAGTCACAGCATTAGGAAGGTTGAGAACCACGGATGTAAAGCAAATGTATCCAACTCCTAAACAAAACTCCTTAATCTGATAGAGGTGTGTGTGTGTGTGTGTGTGTGTGTGTGTGTGTGTGTGTTTTAAGCAAACAGCACAACTGAGATAAAAAGCCAAATCCTACTTCTCCACAAGCAAGTCAGTCAATCCACTGTAATCTTCAGAGAATTAATTAATTAATTAATGTACTCATACCTGGCTAGGTTCTCTCTTCTGGCTCTAGTTTGGCAACTTCCAATACATTCCCCATACCTCCATTTTAAGACCACCTGTGCCCTGAGACAGAACTAGGCGCTGACTGAACTCCCACCACATTCTCTATATGGGTCAGCTGCAGGATGGATCTACACCCTTTTAAGATCAGATCCAGAGCAGGGCATGGTGGCTAATAGCTGTAATTCCAGCATTCCGAAGCAGGAGGCAGGATCGCAAGTTAGACGCAGCCTGCGCTATTTATTGTCTCAAAGAATGAAGAGGAGGAGGAAAAGAAAAAGAGGAAGAGAGCAAGGAGGAAGAAGAAAAGATTAAGGAAGAGGAGAAAGAGGAGGAAGAGGAGGAAAAGGTCAGCCCAAGAGTTCCCTTTCTCAGGAAGCCTCAAGCCTTCCTCTGCAGCCTGAATTACTGGACTTACCAGAATGAGCAGCACGTCCGTGAGCAACTTCCCCTAACCAATTATAAACTTCCAGCCACAAGAAAATCTTACCTTTTTATACCTACTATTAACCTCCAGTTTCTGACATAAAGACAATTTAACAATATGTTGATTAAACGAAGATTTTTTTTCTAATTTCCTAGTAACTGACCAGATTTTGGGTAGTTATTTATTGTGAATATTTAACAGGAAAGAGTAACCTTTATTTTATTTCTAGCAGATATTTAATATTGCCTTAAGATAAGGGACTATTCAGCTTTATAAAATACAGGTATTTTCACGTTAAGACAAAAGAAAGTAAACTCTAAAATAATAATAAACTAAAACGCTCCAGTGAACAAGGCTGCAGGTCTCCACAAGGCTGGAAAATACTGAAAACAGGACATACAGTGTTAAGAGTTTTTAGTGTTAAGAGTTTTCATAGCAATCAGCTAGCTGGGCCTGGTAGTGCATCTCTTGGGCAAATATTTCTTTTGATTTTGAGGCTATCCTAGTCTATACAGTCAGTTCCAAGTCATCCAGAGCTACCCAGATAAGGGGGAGAAAAAAGTCAAATAAAAGGATGAATACTCAAACATAGAGGGTATTTCTGTCTATCATGTGAATGTTTATTAGAAAAGCAAATGCTATTAAATATTTAAAGAGCTTCCCAAACATCATGAACTATCAAAAAAACAAGAAATAAAAAGAACAATTTCCCCTTAAATAGAAGCTGTGGTGGCTTGACAATTCCAACTGAAAAACAGGAGCTAATAAGGGAAGCTTGGTGGTGGCAGAAAGATGCTCATGTCCAGAACAGGGGGATGTAAAGCGGAGGGGGGGAGAAGGAGGGGGAGGAGGAAGAAGAGGAAGGGGGGAGGAAGAGGAGGGGGAGGAAGAGGAGGAAGAGGAGGAGGGGGGAAGAGGAGGAAGAGGAGGAGGAGATCATTATTCAAAAAGTTGATGAAGAGTTTATTTAAAAACCTGCGGTGGGTTTTTCACCAACTTCCATTTAAAGTGCATTCTTGATTTTAAAAGCTAGAAGGTTTTAGTTTGGGCTTGTTTGTTTGTTTGTTTGTTTGTTTTTAACCTCATGAATTTCCAAGTCTTTCTGCTCAGGACAGTTGCCTACATAGACCAAAATGCTGTTATTTTCAGAAAACAGACAAATACTGGAAACTGAAGGGAGTTTTGACAAATCTTGGAAGTTACCTAGTTCTCTAAAAATAACTTGAATAATAATGTGTGATGTGCGTTCAAGCTGTTTAAATTTTTAGCGAGTTTATCCAAGTAAAAACGACTAGGTAACAAGTGAACACACTCGTCTGCTGCCCAGCCCCGCTGCTGGTCACACTTGCCTTCTCCACTTCACAGGCCACTAGTATCCTGGTTGGGGTGCTTTCTGTTCTCTGTGATTAGAAAACACGTCTTCCTTCAAAACTGGGCCTGGGCAATTTTTGATTAAATAGACTCATGTGGAAATGAAGCTTGGCCAACTGATGGCACCTCAGAGCTCAACTAAGGGCAAAGCTCCTCAGATGTTGCCCAATTCTCTGTCCACCAGACGGTCTGTGCTTTCAGGAGAAGGACCCTTAGCAAGACTCTGGAGAGAAGAGGCTAGAAAGATGGTGTACTGGCTGGTTTGGGGTGTCAACTTGACACAGCTGAAGTTATCACAGAGAAAGGAGCTTCAGTTGGGGAGATGCCTCCACAAGATCCAGCTGTAAGGCATTTTTTCAATTAGTGATCAAGGGGGAAAGGCTCCTTGTGGGTGAGACCATCTCTGGGTTGGTAGTCTTGAGTTCTATAAGAGAGCAGGCTGAGCAAGCCAGGGTAAGCAAGCCAGTAAAGAACATTCCTCCATGGCCTCTGCATCAGCTCCTGCTTCCTGACCTGCTTGAGTTCCAGTCCTGACTTCCTTTGGTGATGAACAGCAGTATGGAAGTGTAAGCTGAATAAACCCTTTCCTCCCCAACTTGCTTCTTGGTCATGATGTTTGTGCAGGAATAGAAACCCTGACTAATAGATGGTTTCCTAGTTTAGAGCACTGGCTACTCTTCTTAAGGACCTGAGTTCAATTCTCAGCACCTTCAAGGCAGCTCACAACTGCCTATGACTGTAGCCCATGGGATCTGATTCCCTCTTCTAGTGTACAGGTGTACGTGGAGATAGAACAAACATACATACATACATACATACATATTTTTAAGGAGGTATCCGAAAAAGGAAACACATCACCCATTCAAGTAGCAGTATTTATCTAGAGATGTATTCTCAACAATCGGCAATGGTTCTCATCTTAGATACATGGAGTAGAGAGAGGCTATTTCTAACTATTCATGTAGACTTAACACCTCAGTGAGTACCATCCAGTCTGTGCACATGAGATGGATATAAAAGCACCAAAGAAAAACTTCCCATGTACGACCAGACGGCTACAGGCTCAGAGACAACGTCTTCTGGGGAGAAACTGTAACTAACCATAAAAACCACTCGTGCACTTGGCTTATTATCTTTCCTCTAGGAACAGTAATAAAGTATTTTAATATAGACACAGTGTACTCTTGCTATCTCTACATCTTACCAGGTAAAGCCTTTTCTAATGATTGCCACAGGCTAGAAAAAAATGTGCTTACAGAGAATGACATTCCATGAATTAATGAGCTAACAAACAGCCTGCTTTACACTTGAGAAACCATGATCCCCAGCCAAATACCAACTACTGACTTTCTGAGCAAAAACACTGAGAGCTGAGGCTGGGGAGAGAGCTAGTCCTGGACATGTCCATGGAGGGTCTGCCTTAGGAACAGTGGGACCTTACTTTGGTCCTCAGAAGCCATGTGAAAAGCCCGTCACAGTGGCACGGACTCTTGGTGGAGAGAGTCATGCCTAGGGTTCTGTGGCCAGCCAGCCTAGCTTATCTGAGGACTGCCTGCCCAGTGAGGGAGTCCTTGTCACAAAACAAAGTGGGGGGGNGTGTCTGCTGAGCTGGCCCGCCTGGCAAGGAGAGTTAAGTGCCAAAGTTAACTGCCCTTTGCTGCCATGGCAATGATCCTCACGCCTCCTGGGTTACGAAATATTCCCTGCAGGAATTTTCCCTTTGGCACCTTAGTAGCCCTTGCAGTCCATGCTCCTTGGTAAGGACAGCTTTTTCCACACTTGCCTTTACAAGTTCCGGCCAAGAAAGACAGTTTTCATACCACCTCTCCCAGAGTCCATTGAAGACCAAGCTGTGGAAAATTCTGACCAGCAAGGAAGAGAAGATATACATTCATACAATGGACCTTCCTGTGCACTGTCTCAAAAGGCCCAGAGACCTTACAGACCAGACACATGATGACAATCACCATGGGAAAATTAAAAACTATTTGATTAACTGGCATTTCGAATACTTGGGATGTTCCTTATATTAGCAAGGTATTATATGATCTCAGAGGTTGTTTAAAGATACACACACATACACACACACACACACACACACACACACACACACACACACACACATATATATATATATATATATATATATATATATATATATATATATACTGCTAAATATATATATATGATATACACTGATATACACACACACAGAGATAGGTAGGTAGGTAGATAGATAGATAGATATCTGAGTATGTGTGTGAGCAGAGGTATGTGCACATCACAGCACAACTTAAGGTCAGAGGACAACTCTCTGATGTGGATTCTCTCCTGCCACCTTGGGGTCCATGGATGGAACTCAGGTTGTCATACCTGAGTACTAGCAAGTCTACCCTGTAAGCAATCTTCCGGCCAAAGGTGTAATATTGTTAAAAGACAGAATCGCCTCTTCCCTTCAGCCAACATGATCCTGTTCTATATTTCCCATGTCTTATAGTAATATTGTCAGTGTACTTCCTGCTAATGCCCAACCCAATATATGATCAAGTTGATTTTCAGCAAATACAAATACATGTTACTTTTAAAAAGTTAACTGTTGATTAGAGTAGAAAGCTGAACCCACATCTATTCTAATGAATCTTCTCCCTTTCAAATCCATTCCTAGTCAGAGACCCAGCTTCTTGGCTCTTTAAAAAAGCCTAAGAGGTCTCCACCCTTTCACATTCCTATACCCCAGGGTCAGGTGTTCACATCCTACAAGGTACTGCTGAGAAGCCCAGAGCTGAGCTGTACTTATGCAATCCACACATCTGAGCAGGGCTGGTGGCACAACTCTGAAATCCCTGTACTCAAAAGGCAAGTTCACGGCCTGCCTGAACTGCACAGTGGGAACTGCTTTTAAAAATCTCTAAAGCAACCAAAGCATCAAGAAGAAATGATACCATGACCTGGGAGGCAATTACATGCAGTTGGACCTTAGTTCAACTCCACCCAATGGTTAACTGCCTCTATTTCCCCTAAAGAATCTGGCACCTCATCCCAATGACACATGCAGTTTCCTCTAAAGGTGCAACTTTCTAGTTTTTGGTTTCTAGCTGTGGAATTAAATCTGTGTGGGTGGTTCCTTCATAGGACTTGAAAAATGGTCCTTTCTGGATGCTAAAGCTTACATACCTTTCAGTTAATGATTTCACTGGGAACAGTTCAAAGGCTCAAAAGGTGAAAGGTTAAACCTAACACCAAACCACATAAGGTTACTCCCAGAACTTGCTAGGCAGACACTTCAAAAAGAATGTTAAACTAACAACTCTAGAGCATAAACTTAGAGAAAACATGAATGCAATACATGTAGTCAGAAAATACAATGCTCAGGAAACAATCTAGAAGCATGCATTCTATCTACAATGTTGCCCCCGCTACTTTGGAAACATTATAGACTTTAAGGTTTAACCAGGGCTCTGATTAATGAATTTGTAAAATGTTGCAGACTGGGCTTCCACCAGGGTCCTACTCAATGCACATGGCCATATCCCCAGGATACAATAAGAGAAGAAAACTGCTTAACCCAACTTTTTCCAGAGTGCCACTGGACCACTGGGATTTTGTTGCATAAAATATGAAAATTTATAAGATCATAATGCATCAGAGAAATATTAAAATACCAATTATTTGCATTATTATCTCCACAGGGCAAAACCATTTTTTTTTATTATATGTAAGTACACTGTAGCTGTCTTCAGACACTCCAGAAGAAGGAGCCAGATCTTGTTACGGATGGTTGTGAGCCACCATGTGGTTGCTGGGATTTGAACTTATCACCTTCGGAAGAGCAGTCGGGTGCTCTTACCCGCTGAGCCATCTCACCAGCCCCTGCAAAACTATTTTTTAAAGTCACAAATTCTTTCAGTATTCTGTAGTAAGCATGTTAATTTTACAGTGAAAAATGATTTAAGAAAAATAAACTAGTGTTCTGCCCCATTTTAAGGTTTCTTGTGCTACAGTCTGGCCTTGCTGAACATACAACAATTCTAAAGACACAGATACATTGAAGCTTGTCTTTCAGACCTGCTACTGCCTGGTCTTGTGACTCTGCATAGTAAAAGTTCAAGATATAGATTCTTCTCTGGAACAAGTCGTGGATGTCAGCTGGATGTTCACATCAAGGTGCTCACATACCAACAGGCATTGGCCACTCCTGTGACCAGATCCAGGCAAGTCAACACCACTGTTTTTGTTGTTGTTGTTGTTGTTTGGTGGCGGTGATGGTTTGGCTTGGTTTGGGAGTTGGAACAGGCTTTCATTAGGTAGCCCTAGTTGGCCCAAAACTCATTATATAATAATAACTCAGAGAGATCTATCTGCCTCTGTCTTCCAAGTGTTGGAATTAATAGTGTGTGTGAGACCATGCCCAGTATAACCAGAGTTATACTTGTACCCCATTAAATTTAGAAGTCTAACTTCAAAAAATACTCATTTCGGGAAATTATATTATTTAAAAAATATTTTACAAGTATTGGTCTGACCTCTGCAGCTGTCAAAGTCTCTGCCATTTGGCAAATTACCTTGTAAAACACACTGATTATTGTCAGCTTATAAGAAACATCCTATTCCTTTGAAATCTGTTAAATGCTGAGTTTATGCCTGGGTATAACCAGAATAGACCAATACCATCTACTATGAAAAAGCGGATATGGTGTCAAGAAATTTTGAAGGAGACTTTCTTCTCAGACCATATACTATCTAGATAAATAGATAGTATATGGGAGCTTGTCTCAAACAACTTAAAAATGTTTAGGACTACATACAACTCAATGTTAGGCAGTTGTTACCTAGCATGCACAAGGTCCTGGGTTCAATTTAAAAATACCTTTAAAATCCAAGTTAATATAAGAATGCACTGCCGTTACCTTCACTGTAAGTCCACACAACCAAGAGTCACCTGGGAAAAAGAAAATTGTCCTGAATTTGCCTCAGTCAGATTGGTCTGTGGACATGTCTATGGGGCACTGTCTCTGTTCATGTCAGAAGGCCCAGCCCACCATGACAGCACCATCTGTAGGCCAGTGGGTCCAGAACATATAGCAGAGCTGGTAGAGTGGAGACCTGGAAGGGAGCCAGTAAGAAGCATTCCTCCACTGACTTCAGTTCCTTCTAGAGCTCCTATCCTGACTTCCTCAAGGATGGGCCGTAACCTGGAAGTATAAGCTAAATAACCCTTTCCTCTCTTAGATGCTTTTGGTCAGATTGTTTTATCACAGCCAACAGAAAGAAAACCAGGAGACCCATTTAACCATATTTGCCCCAAATTAAGGCTCTCGAACCCAGTCCGTGAACCCAGGGCCTTGTGTGTACAAGTCCAACGATCTGTCATGCAGCACTTCCCCCCTCAGACAGCATCTCTGTAAACTGTCCAGACTTGCCTCAGGCTTGCATTCTCCTTCTGAAGCCACTCAGGAGCTAGGATGCCAGGTGTGCGCCACCACACCTGGCACAATGACGGTTTTCGATCAAGGGTGGACAAAGAGTCACAGCTTTAATGAACCAAGACAAGCACTGTGCCTGCTCCCCTCAAATGCTAAACAGTGCACGCCAATCATCTCAGAGAGCCAAGACCGAGGAGTTCCTGGGACTCTTTGTGCTTATCCAGAGTAACTAAAGTCAGACACTAGACTGATGCACAATTTTACAGCATTTGCAGTGCACTGTGCTTCAGGTAGGAAATCTGTTTGTCTCTACCTGAATTGGGAATGTTCTCTTCGGTGTTTGACCTGTGGTCACAATGGAGGCAAGCTCTTACTTTCCTTGAATACAGGTGAAGCTGCCTACAGCTTCCCCACAGAGAAAGTGCAGTCACTGCCTAAGTCTCACCAAAGTCAAAGAAAGGCACTTTCAGGTGTTCCCATCAGATGCAGGAGGAAATGGGCTCCCAGAAACGCCTGGGGGAATGATTGGAAGTATGGTCTGGCAATCACCTGGATAGCACATTCCTAGTCTAATAGGGGGCAGGAGCAGAGGGGGGAATGATGGGAAGTACGGTCTGACAATCACCTGGATAGCACATTCCTAGTCTAATAGGGGGCGGGGGTAGAGGTTATGGCTCTCCCTGTGAAAAAGCCAAGTGGCATCTACCTGGAATGGATATTAAGGAAGCGTCACCAAATCCTATCCTATACTTCCTGGGAAAGTGAAACGAGAAGTGGGTGTCCCTGTCCCTCTTTGGTTTCTTGTTGCCGTAAAGATAGCAACATTACATTGGGCTGCTTTTGAATAATCGTGGGTGGCTATTTGAAATTTACTGGACACAGCACATGCCTGGTACCTGCCGGTCTTATTCCCTATTTGATTCTGTGGTAATAGACTTTTCTACCACCAGAGGGGTCACACGGTGCCCAAGCCAACAAGCAATGCAGAGAGACTCAGTGCCCGATCTTCTGTCCAAGCTCAACCTACAAGAGCAGCCTGCCAAGTGCCATCTGATTTCTGGATGGACCAGTTTTCTTTGAAACCAAAACGAATGCTGTTAAATGCCAGAGAGCCAAGAGTGCTGGTTCATTCCATCAGAGGATTGTAAGTAGGCTGAAGCTCTGAATAAAGAGAATGTGACTCATTATTAAATGCTCCAAGCTCGGCTCCGAGGGATCACGTGCCCTTGTGTTATCATCTCACAGAGGGCTTGTTTTGTTTTAATTCATTCTGTTCATTGATGATTGCACACATGTATATAATGCACTCAGATGAATGTCATCCCTCATGGCCGTCCTCATGGCCCTGCCTCTCGACACCTTCCTGACCTCCCATATGTCCCTCAAAGGGTTTACTGCTTTGTTCTTGTTGATTTTAAAGATAAAGTCTGACTTAGGAGTTCATCTTATTTTAGGGGACTATAAAATGCCAACATATTGCCAAATATCCTTGGATAAAGGGGGGAAAACACACAAACATTTCTATGACACTTTACAGTTTTACATACATTTTGGTAAAAAAACAAACAAAAAAACTCAGCAGTACTTACATCTTTGGGAGGGAAAAAAAAAACATAACATTCAAAACCATCAGAGAAAAGGATGTGTTCTCTAGGTGATTATTTTTGGCAGTCTTCTGAGATACAGGTTTTGTTATTTGAGACAGAGTCTTATCATACAGTCCAGGGTAGCTGGAGCTTCAGATCCCCCTGCCTAGGCCTTGAAAATTCTGGATTGCAAGTGTGCTGGAATCACAGGTCTGAACCACTACACATGACACAATTAATTTCCTACCCCCGAAATACTTTTGAATTCTCATTCTCTTCTTTTTAGAACTAGGACAAACAACCCATTCATAATTCTATCTTACGCTTCAATTTGTTGTTTATGTCAACAAGCCAATTCCTCTGCTAACAGGAATCCTGCACCAAAATGCCAAGGCCGCAGACAATTCAGACATCCAGCCTTGAAAAAAGTTAAGAATGACTAGGTACTACTTGCCTACTTGTGGGGACTCAACATGTTATTACCTCACTTTCAAACCCCTCCAATCTGACTTATAAATCAAACGCTCTTTCCAGTCCCTATTCAAACAGGAATGTTAACCCTGTAAATAAGAACAGCGTCTCTAGGTGGTGTTATGCTTGACCCCATAGCAACAGCACTAAAAACTTTCACTTGGGCTGTTAAAGATTACATTTAGCATAATTTCAGAAGAATGATCATATTTCATAACATAAACAAAGCTAGACTGAATCTCAAGAGTGACAAATCTATACTACCACGTCTAACAGCATCTTAGCAGCAGCTGACTGTCAGTGCTTATAAAAGGGAGCAGTTACCTTACCCTCCTCTAGTACCAGTGTCTCTTTACTAGATAAGCAAAGTCCCTGTTTCCATCCCCAACATCTACCTAAGGCTCAAGTTCCCACAAATTCAAATGATTCCTATCGAGGAGCTAACTGTTATTGGTCTAAGTATGTGTAGAAATTAAAATAAAGCATGCTATTTACACAAAAGTAGCAGTCAGGAGCATGGCCTCAGCTTTTTCCCATTTCACAGGAGATGTAAAAACACACTGTGAATGCTTTGTAGCAACAGGTAGAGTGTGAAGGAAGAAGCAAATCTAAGTACCTGCCAATGGGCAACGTATAACAACAATAACAACAACAACAACAACAACATACGGCCCTTTATAAAGAACAGGAATGATTGCTAAAGTCTACTAAATTTAAATAAGAATTACCGAATAAAGAAGAAAATAATACGCCAACATACATTTGCTTATGACATGGCTTCCCGTGTAGGGCATACGGCTCTTGAGCACCTGAGAACAGACTAGGGACCATGAAACAAAATCTTCATGTTATGGAATTAACTGAACTTTTACATCTGATTGACTATGAAATGTTCTTTCTGTTGGAGACTTTTTTGTGGCTGGAGCGATGGCTTAGCAGTTAAGAGCACCCACTGCTCTTACAGAGGACCTGAATTTGGTGCCTAGCAACCCACATCAGATGCCTTATAGGCTACCTGGAATTCTAGCTTCATATCTGTTTCCTGAGGGCACCTGAACTCACATGTGCCCATAAACAAAAAAACTCACATACAGACACTTAAAAATTTTAAAAGACAACTTCACTGGTGTGCTACCACTAAACCTTATTAATTATTGTGTTGCACACTGTTTAAATTATGCCTGTCATGTGCATCTGAGAACAATTTTAACTTACAGTATCCTACCAGGATTCCAAATTGTAAAACTAGAGCTGGACATAACCAGCCATGAGGCCCTGGGTATGCTTCCCAGCAGGGGTCAGAGGGATCGGACAGGAAATACTCATTTTGTTGTTCCTGGGTATTTTGACTTGTATTGGTTTTGCTTGTTTTCAAGGTTCTGTTCTTGTTTTTTGTTTTTGTTTTTGTTTGAGACAGTGTTCCACACTATAAACTCACTGTAATCCTCCTGCCACAGCCTACCGTGTGTTGGATTATGGGTATAAATCACTTGTCACACCAGGAATGTTAATCCCAATCACCTTGGGGGGTAAGGGGTCTACATGGCAGAAATGAAGGGGCTGGAAAGAGTTCTCTCACCGTTATGTCATTTGATGTCATTTATATATGCCACTGACTAGAAAAACAACTAGATAAATGACACAACCCATACACACTAAGGAGTTACCTTCAAGCTGACACAATTGTCAATTAGACTAAGGATTAAAGCCTCTCACTCCCATAGTACCTTGGTTGTCATGGTGACAAGAATGCTGATGTAACCAACTTGTGAGGGAGAGGAAGAGAGCTGAGAGCTGTAGCTCAACAGCTTCAGTTTTGGTCCCTTGTGGTAGGGAAGCTATGCGTGATTTCTGGATAGCCAGACCCTGGCTAAGGCTTCAACTTTGAAAGACCGTGAAAGTCTTTCAGAGCTAGAACCTGAAACAGCACCAAGCTACTGCCCTCAAAGTTTATAGCCTCCGTGAGCCTAACATCAGCTAGCCTAGTCCCAAAATATCCAAAACTCTGTTACCAGCTGGGGACCAAGTACTAGGAACATGAGCCTACGGGAGACATTTCCCCTTTGGGCTAGGCTACATCCCCCTAAGTGATAGATGCTGTCCTGAAGCAGGCGTACATAATCTTGTACATAAAACATTCTTAAACAATCTGAGATCGCTGGCATGTTTTACAACAACGCCATAGTTCCAAACCCTCAGAACAGCTTGTTCGGTGTAAGAAGAACGTGTTTTTCCACCACGTTATCTTTCATTTATCAGTCCTCTGAATATAACACGTTCTGGGCTGTTTGTCCTTTTTGTTTTGTTTTGTTTTGTTTTAAATCTTCATCCCAAGTACAAATGTGGTCACCCTGACATTTGCATTTAGCAAATAACACATTACTCTGCTATCCTAAGCAGAGTAAAAGACACCTCTCCCTTCTAATCTCCCTGAAGTTGGTTTCTGAGATAGTGTAAAAATATTAGCTGATTACAAAGGGCTAGAGGAAAGAAACTAATATACTCAACTGGTATACAAATATTAAAATAAACAAACTGCATATGAATAGAGTTGTTATCCCAAATTGCAAAAAAGTTGCCACTTCATCTTGAAAATAAACATGATTTGTATCTTTAAATTTGGGGGCTTTAAATGCATATTTCACTACAAACAGCCTTTCCTTGACAGGGTTAAACTGGTCTCTAAAACTAAGTTAAAGGCCTCTGTTCTGGACTCCCAAGCAACATCACCTTTGTCCTCCTTACATGTCCCTGAGAGGATCTGGGAGAGCCTGCATGGCTATGCATCATTCCCAGAAAATGTCCTAAAGCCACGATGGCTCAGCAACTATGTGGTGACTAACTTGGGACAAGTTCCTTACCCACCACCCAAATCACACTTTATGATGAGTAATGCTACAATCAACAGAAGGTTTGACCCTCTGCTTCTATGCTGAAAGCATCTCAGAGGCCTTCAACGATTAGAGTGAAATGGCCAGAACTTTTACCAACTGTTGCGTGATAAGAAATTTCTTGAAGGACATGGTGAAGACCAACAGATCAGAAGTTCTGAAATGTTTACCACTTGGTCTCTGTGGCACTGCTTGCCATCCTAGGTACCTAAACCATTACTACCACTGACCGACTTCACCTTGGTGTCCAAGCCATTCCAAACATCCATGCAATCCCACAAACCAAGCTGGGCCTGATGGGTGGCCTGTAACCTAATGCTTCCACTGGAGACATGCAGACCCCTAGGGCTCCATGGCCCAAAACTAAGGAGCACAATAGAAGACTACACTGACAGCCAACCTCTGGTCTCCACAGAAACCCAAGTGTCCACATACCCACATGCACATGTGCATCCACACTCATCCACCGCACATAAACATTCTCACAGAGACATACTGCAGCATATGATCACACAATACACACTTTAAACTCATCTCTTTTCACCCACAGACATTCTTCTCTGCCACGTTCAGCTTGACCCTCTTGAAGCACAGAAAAAAAAAATCAGAGAATCAGTTCTCTAGGGATGTAGAATGACATATCTAAACATAGCAACAAGAGCTAAGAAGAAGGCACTTCCTAGCCTGATAGAACACTTTGTCCAGAAATGTTACAGCCATCCATGGAGTAACAGTCAGCAGAGGAACATAGTGGGCCAAAGGACAGGAAACACAGATACCATCCTCTTAGATAGCATCCTCCTTCGTACCAGGATGGGTTTTCTACTGTTGCCTCTATTCTTTTACGACTGTGTATACAGCAAGTGGCAATCGATTGTAAAAGAACAAGGGGTGCGTGTGTGTGTGTGTGTGTAGGGTGACCAGGTTGCTTCTCTGATGCTCCACTTTGTTCTAACCCTCTTCCTTTTCCACAAGTGTGAAAGTCAACTCAATGGTTCCCATAACTACCCTGATGATTCTTGATCTGATTGGTCTAGAAGGCGTAGTACATCCCAGAGAGCCCATAATGCAAGGGTCTCAGTCATTTTCCCATTAGCAGCTCAATTTCCTGTTATTCTAGAATATTTGAACTGACTGACACACAACTGGAACAGCTGTTAAAACGCTGGCCGGCTACCGCTGGTCCCCCCGGACTCATCTAGTGCTTTCAGACTTCTGTTTTTGCAGAAATAATACCCTGAGGGCAGAGTAGACAGAAGGAAATCTTCCAGGGCTGGCCATAAATACCTCACCTAGGGTTCAGTGCCTTAACTACTTCCTTAGAAATAGAACTTGTGTTTACAGATGCTATGGTATTAGGTCATGAACGGAAATGGTGTGATTTTAGCAAATAAGACAAAAGGCAGTCAATTGCTTCGTGTTTGTGACAGTTAATCTCAACTGTCTGCTTGATAAACTGTAGCATCACCTGGATGATGAGCCTCTGGGCATGCCTGAAGGGATAATCTTGATTAACCACAGGTGGACCCATCCCACAGACTGACATCCTACATTGTATAGACAGCGTGAGCTGGGCATGGCCCCTATCACTCACTGCTTTCCAGGTGTAAACATAAGCTCCTCTTGTCTTGACTTTCCCACCACGAGGGCACTGTACCCAGGAACCATGGCCCTGACTATATACCCTTTTTTCTTCAAGTTGATTTTGTCAAAACATTCTATCACAGCAACACCAAAAAGAAGTCCAGTATTAAGGTTTCAAATTGATTAGACTGAGAATTGAGGTTTTCTACAATTGTGCCATCACTATATCAATAGATCATAGTACTTTTGGCATTTAGTTCTTAAAGTCAGTCTACACACACACACACACACACACTAAAAAAATCAAAATCATTCCGAACAACCATATGATAAAGCCCAGTTATTAGAACTCAAGTTCATGATCAATAATATTTCAAAATCTTGCCTCTAAAATACTTGAATCATTTCCCAAAAATCAAAATTCATTTCCACTGTTTCCAGACGTTTGAAATCCATACCTGAATCTTTAAATTTGTGGACAGCATTGTGGATTCGGTCTATGAAAGGCCAGCAACCACAACTCACTCCTGACATTTCCTCAGGACCAGCCAGTCCTTAAAAAGCCTTTTCCAAGACAGGCATTCCTCAGATAGGGAGCTCGTGTGCAGAACCGGAGCCCCTTGGCCCTTTATAAATAGTCATGGGAAACTTCACTCTCCCATACTCTTAGTTTGTTTTTATTATAACAGATGGGGGAAAAATTTCAGCAAAGCAAAATCATGAAAAAGAAAAAAGTCTCATAGCTATCATACTAACGTTAGCACACTAAAAAGCCCAAGGCTAAGAAATATCTTTAATAACGATAAAAAATGATGGAAATTGTAAAGATGCTTTGCCCTAACTCCTAAATAAGTTCAGAGTCAAAATACTAGGTATGCATGGGCTGTGAGATGCCTGAGCTATAAAGGTGGCTGCTGCCACAGCCAACACTGTGAGTTCGATACCAGGAACACACAGTGTCAAGGAAAAATCTCCAACTCTGCACACATGTATGCACACACACATACATTATATGAATGTAAATTAAATTTTAAAAAATTAGACAGGAATTCCATCTACCTTGGGTCCATTTTTCCCCCCTGGACATTTATTTCTAAAATCTCTAACCACATCTATCATTGTTTGTAAAGGTTTCTCTAGCACAGGAGTCTTAAAGTCCAACCAATATAAGATAACAGAAATTAATCCTGTACCTTCTAAATATTAAAATGCAAATACATGTGCTAAGGGCCATGCCTAGTCTTCATTTAAAAAAAAATGAAATAAATGTACTACTCTAAAAACCCTTTAATATAATTTTTATTTTCTGAATGCTTAAGCCATTAACTGACATTTGTGTTCAATATTTAAAAGAATATACATGTTCTAATTTTAAAAATCAATGTTTCATGTGTTCACTTCCTAAGTTGGGCGTCAGCCAACTTTTCTATATAAAGCATCTGAGTGTGTAAATGTTTTTAGCTTTCCAGGCTACAAGATTATAATCTGGTCTATTCAACTTCACTGTCAACACAGTATCCAAATGCATGGTGCCAGTTAATTCAGCTCCTTGAATACACAGGTAGAGAACAAGCAATTAATATTCAGGGAATGCCTAAGGTCAAAAAACAAAACCAAACAATTATTTTTCAAAATCATTCAAAGTACTTAAACAGATAATTCTCCCAAGAAGGTAAAGAAGTAGGCAAAAGAAGATCCCAACTGAAAAGCTACATGAAGTCATTAACCATTAGAAGAGCATGAACCAAGCCCAGGAGGAGAGACTTTATCATACCACTAGGATGGCTACTATTGGATTAAGAGGTAACCAGAAAATTACAGTTGAAACAGTGAAGAAATTAGGAGCTTTATCTATTGTTAATAGGAGAGCAAGATGATATAACTATTAAAGAAAACACTATAGAAAGTCCTCAAAAAATTAGTAAGTGCATGGAAGCACGTACTTGGAAGCCCAGTATTCCAGAGGCATACTGAGTTTCAAGAAGCCAGAGCTACAGAGAAAGACCCTGCCTCCAAACAATTAAAATATATTTAAAAACTAAAGCCATGATAGCACACACCCATGTTCCCAGTATCAGGACGTTGAAGCAGATCTTGAGTTCAAGTGCAGTCTGAAATATATGATATAACCTATCTGGAAGGAAGAAAGGAAGGGGGCGGGGGGAGAAGATACCAATTGCACATATCTAAGGGTTAAGAGCTGGATCTCTGTGCACTGTCTGTACACTCAGATGTATAACCATCACTACTCACAGTAACTAAAATCTGGAAGAAGCCAAGCATCCATAGACAGATGACTGGATCTTCACATGCAAACATATGTTTAACCAACACAAAGGGATGAAGTGTTCATACGAGCTAAAACCTGTCAACGTGGAAGGCAATAAGCCATTTGAACTAAGCAGATAACCAAAGACTAGATCCCACTTATGAGAGAGATGCTCACTGTGGTCAGAATCATAGCCAAAAAGCAGACTGGCTGCCAGGAGCATCAAATGGGGAAGCAAGTCTCTATTTAATGGAAATAAACTTTCTGTTTTAACAGAACAATGAAGATGGAAAAGGGTAAAGTATGAATATGCTAAATGTACACTTCCAAAGATTTTAAGATAGGAAAGTTTACAATTGTGTGGATTATTTACAATTTAAAAATGAACAAAGGGAGAGAAGCACAGGCCAAGTCCCATCTTGGCCTGCAGGTCACCATTTGCCAGGGCACATAGTCGGCCAACCCATGAGGTAGGGTACGGGATCTAAAACTCTTAAGCATAAGCTGGACATTAAGTTGGAACCAAAGTGCTAATTGTACCTAAAACAATGTTTCCTTTTTTTTTTTTTCCTTTTCTTTTTTTCCTACAGGGTACAGATTAATCTCTCTATCAAAGCACTTACAGTTAGGAGCCAATTTCCTGGTGCCATCTCCCCAAATTATTTTATATAAAGGAAGTGGTGAGCATTTGACCAACCAAACTAAAAGAAGTCTTAATAAAAAGATGGTTGGCACTACTATGTTAATACATCATACAGAATTGCTACTCTGCTTTTCTTTACCTCACGAGGATGAAATTAAGATTTTGAAGGAGAACATATACATTGGTCTACTGAACATGTCTCCCATTTGATAAGCTCGCTCTCGAGCACTCGTACGCTTGCATGGTCTGTGTCTGTCTGCCCCTCTGTCCCTCCACCACCACCCCTTCCCAGAGCCGAGAACTGAACCCAGGGCCTTGCACTTGAACCCAGGGTAGGCAAGTGCTCTACCACTGAGCTAAATATACCCAACCCTGGGAAGCTTTCTTACTCTTGCAATTGTGCTGTAAATACATTTCACAGCCACATCAAGACAAAAATAAACACCTTCTCATACAACAAGAGGATTGCCTTGTACTATAAATACAAGTTTTAGTGTGAGTTTGAAAACAGAATTTATCACAGATAATTTACTATGAGTTTCAACACACAGCCCTAGTAGTTAGTCTCCTTGTCAGTGTTACACACTTTTATAGTCATTGGAGTGTGTAGCATTTTTAAAAATATATGATAAGAGACATTGTTTTGAACAGAGAAGGGATAGTCAACTTTGTAGACCACCTGAAATAAAAACTACTTTGAGCCATTAAGTGCAAACCACAGCCCAAATGTAGCTAACATGACATAGTTGTAAACTCAATGTCTGATGCTAAGCCTACCCAGGAAACATAGGTTTGGAAACGGTCTTGCTTCCAAAATCTACCGCTTCTACTGTATCCACTGCAATTGTGTGATCATGGACACGCTAATTCAGCAAGTATAAGATGGAGTTAGTATACTTTCTCAAAAAAGGAAAGGAAATTTATTTTAAAAATTAAAAAAAAATACTTTATGGAGGATGAATATAATCTTTAGAAACCCAAGATCAAGCTTATCTCCTTAAAAACAGCAGTGCCTGCACCCCAAACATCAACTGCTGATGCTAATCAGTCACTCTCAAATCTGGTGGCAGTAATCCTAACCGTGCCCTTGGCCCAGACCAAGCCAATCAAACCAGAACAGGTTGATGTGTGAGAAAGCACAGGCGCTGGTTTTAAAGTTACCTGAGTGATTTTCATGTTGAAACATATGCTAAGTATTCAATAGTCAAACTTTAGAGCCAATAATGAATCCAAATAGATGGTAAGTCCTTCCTTAATTTTCCTCCAATTAACTCCATTGCTCCCAAGCTGCGAAAGTATAAAGTGAGTTTGTTAACATCCTGTCTATTCCAGGTTTGTTCCAGAATCAAGACAGTATGATCCTTCAAAGCAAGGTTAACTACAACTTTGACATTTACATTTTGAAAAGTCAACCGAGAAGCTTATCTGGGTGAGTAATGATTGCCAGCGTAGGCACACGATTTCAAAGATAAAGTGTCAGGCTGAGATCAGCAAGCACGTTGCTTTTTCTCAGTGATTAATGCCACTACAGAGGACTAACACGCAAAGCTTGGATAACTTTACTCTAGGAGAATAAGCACACTCTTCTTTGTAGGGATCATGTTCCAAGTCTCCCATGGAGGCCTGAAACCATAGCTGGTTCTGAACCCTATCCATACTATGTTTCCCTATGCACACACCTACCTCGAATAGTTTAATTTATAAACTAGAAACAGTGGGATGCTAGAAACCATAACTAGAAAGTAGAATATTACTGTAACAAAAGTTACATGAAGTGAATGTGTCTCCTTTAAATCACTCTGTACTTAAATTTTTTTTTTTTGGAACATCTGATTTTTCAGAATCACAAATCTTGGAATGATGAGACCATTATTAAGTAAGATGATGAGGATTTTCTTTTCTGGTATTATCATTATTGTTATTATTATTATATTTGAGACCAGGTCTCACTCTGTATCCAAAGATGGCTAGAACTCGGGACAACTGTTCTGTCCCAACTTCCCAAGTCCTGGGATTACAAGCATAAGATACCCAACAAATCATGCTTTCTTGACCCTAAAACACTACTATGCTTTGAGTTGCTTGGTGTGATTTCCAAGATGGCTACCAAATGACTGTGGCCTAGGAGACAAAGGATGGGTAGACACTGCACGGTATACTAAACAAAGTCATCTCTTATGTTGGGTAAGATGGACAAAATCCAGATGGCACAATATCATGTAACTAAGAAAGAGATGTGACAACACTCACAAACTGTTCCTTTCTGGAATGTTCTATGTAATATTTTGGGGTCGTCACTGACCACAGGAAACTCTTAACTAGTAGCACTGGATAACCACAGTAGAAAGTAAAATCATATGTGGTTACTGCTTTCATCTCTAAAACCTTTCAGCTCTTCAACCTGTGTCTCAACAGGGCTCTTCTCTTCCAAGACACACCAGCCTAGCATTTCCAACCAAGGAAACTAGGAAGCAATTAATGTCACAATACAAACTAAACCAGCTAGTTTTCATCTATGTGAAAACCTATATAATAGACACACATAGATGGTAGATGTCAGATAGCATACATATATGTGGATACATATTATGTGATATCTATGAATGTTCAGAAGGAAACTTATTTAGATGAATACAAAATACAGTTGATTTAAGATCTGGACAGCTCCTACAATCAGAGCAGGTTCTAAAAACACTCACCACCAAGATGACTGCACGCCACATTCAGAAAACAACTCTATTGTCCACAGCTGAGTCAATGGCAGGGAGCTAGTTAAGGCATAGCCAGTTAGTTGTTTACAGCTAAATCATTACTAGGCTACAAGTATCAGAAACTATGATTACGTTCTGTGTTAGATTGGGTCTAGAGGAATAAGTGTCAGAGCCCCAGTTCAAATCAATTGCTTTATGCAACTTTAGTTTAAAATTGTGTGTGTGTGTGTGTTTAACATGCAATCTTTAATCTAGCTGGAATCCTAATACACATAAAAGCATCATTTGCAAGAGGGTGAGATGGGAAGATCCCGAGTTCAACACTGGCCTCCACTTTGTAGGACTCATCTCAAAACAAACCAACTCATGGGGAAAACAAACGTAAACGTTTAATCTCAAAGGAAAAAAAAAACAACAACAAAAAAAACAAAACAGAGCTGTTGGAATTCTGTGGCTTTGAAGCGTAAACTCAGCAGCATTTTTCAAAGTCAAAAGCCAAGACATCCAACAAATGGCCAGCGGATGCTTATATACAATACTGAAAAGGAGAGCTAATACGGTGGCGAGGGATTGAGGAGGTGAACCAGAAGCCATGGTAAACCCCTGAGGAGGTGCGAGGCCTGGACCAGGACCCCCTCACTTCAGGGCTAGGGTCTTTTCAGCAGGCGTCCATGAGGCAGCCACAACATCTATGCAGATGAAGATATCTCTCCCAGGTGTCTCACCTCACTATGCTAAATGTGAGTTAAGTCTATGAAAACACTGAAGAAAAACTTAAACCATCACATTTTTATTTACATATACAAGATTACAATTATTTAGAATGTTTCAAACCAATAGTAACCAAGGGGCCACAGAGTATTTTTTTCCCTAACATAATGTTATTCCCAGTCTCCCCAACATCTTATGTTACAATATAATAATACCTGTGATTAGGCAGTTCATAAAGAAAAGAGGCCTACAGCACCAGCTGTAGAGACTAAAAGCCTGAGCTC
This sequence comes from Mus minutoides, assembly GCA_902729485.2. Classification (NCBI taxonomy): domain Eukaryota; kingdom Metazoa; phylum Chordata; class Mammalia; order Rodentia; family Muridae; genus Mus; species Mus minutoides. Next base: position 36,985 of record CACVCL010030096.1, read on the forward strand.
AGGGCAGCCCTGTATATTCACCAGGTGAGGGCTTGCTAGCCGCACCATACGGCACAGGCAGCAAAGTAGGAGACCATAAGAAACAGAGCAGAAGGCAAGCAGAGAAAGCCTGGCTCACTTTACAACAATATTCTGTCCCCATAACCAACCCACTCCCCGTTAATGACCTTGTCACACCTCTTAAAGGCACCGCACCACCAATTCCGTTATGCAGGGGAGGGGGGCAAGCAACTCAAGTTACTTGGCTCAGTAATTCAAGCAAAGAGTTTCTTCGCCCCACCCCCACCCTTGTAAAATATGAAGCTGCATTGATTTGCCCTTCAAATAACCTGTTACAACAGAGTAAACCTTGGAAAATTACAGACAACAGAGGACTTCTTTTTGAACAACAATATCCCTGGATAAGAACTGAAGTAGGCCTCACCAGCTATTAGGCTATTGAGTCATGATGTAATTAGTTCTATAGTAAGGAGCCTACCTTCAAAACCAACAATTATATCATATTAGGATTGCACCCAGCACCTCCTAAATACTCTCATTTTCCCACAATTTAAACCTTTTTAAAGGTCTCTCTTTTTTTTTTCTTTTAGAAAAAGCAAACACTAATCCTGAATACTCATCAGACATGACAGGCACTTGGAATAGACAGTGAAAGAAGGCAAGCCACTAACTAGGAGTTTTTGTTTTTTTCTTAAAAGAATACTGTTAGGTATTATTGCAGTATATTTACAGGTGCATCTTCCCAGATATCTTCCCTGAAGTTTGAAAGGTAAGCGCAAAGGTTCTTTAAATTATTTTCCTCTTTGGGGTGCAGTGGTGTATGCCTATAACCTCAATTTGGGGAGGCAGAAGCAGGAGGTAACCCTCGACTATAAATGCGGTTCCAGACCAGCCTAAGCTAAAGGAGTCGCTGCCAAATAAATAAATATAATATAATAAGTCATGAAGCAATTAACTATATGTATACTATCAAGGAACTCATTTGGTTAGCCCCCAAGTTCTCAAGCATAAAACCTGGGGTATTCTAGGCTTGTCACTAGAAAGCTCTTTATATTTCTTCACAGAGCTCTCCGGCCACCTATTTTGTTTAGAAGAAAGAACTGATTCTTGAGCATCTGAGACTGCATGTTGTTTAAGTGTATTACGCAAATGCACAAGGAAATTCTCTGCTGTTTTCTGAGAGTCTAATTCAGTTTTATGTGAAAGCTTGTTTGACATTAACTTACATTAATCCACAGCTCTGTCTCCAGGCCTTGCTTTACCTCACTCTACCGACACACTTACTCTTCCATACAGTAAAAATATATGGAAGGAGACACATTAATATCTAAACAGTAGAAAGCCACCCCCCAAGAAAAAGTAGCGCTCTACAGCAATTGGGGATATTTGCATGGAGGAGATCGAAATTTAGAGGAAAAAAGAACGAATTCATACACTGAATGTTTCCTCTACGTAAGCATTACACTAAATATCTGTTAGATTAGTCATGTTGCCTTGAGACTCTTCCATGTTTCCTCTAGACAACTGCCAATGCTCGCATGGCCTCTGATGAATAAACATGCTGTGACTTGCTCCTAAGGAAACGCCTGTCATGTTCCAGAGAAAAATGACTTCTTCACTCTTAAACCAGGGGGGAAAAAATGAACGACTCTCATTCATTGCTTACAAAGTCGCCTGTTCCTTAACGTTCCTATTTCCGGAATTTCCATACTAAGTTTAAGGCATTTCTAGGTTCTGATTAACAAAGAAAAAGAGAAAGTGGGGGTGGTTTTATGGTAAAGAGGCTACATGACAGCAATGGGGCGTTCTCAACTAGGACAGGGTTGTCTAGCTTGACCATTTACCACGACAAAGGTTATTCTCAAGTTCTACTCAGCCCTTTCAGGACTACCTGTTCCCACCACTGTTTATCCAAACGTTTAACAGAATGATGTTTAGCATATTTGGCAGGAAGGCATGCTTCATTTAATATTAACTCACCATGTGACAGCCCCTTCCCTTCCAATCGCTCCTCAAACACGTGATGGTTAAAAAAAAAAGTATAGGTGTTTGCCAATGCGACTGACTTCGCGCTCGGCTTCGGCATCACCAATTGGCCAGAGGCACATACACACACACACCCCCAGTCAGAGGCGAGCACCCCGCCTGCTCCCGGAACTGTCAAGCCGGGCTGACAGCTGGCACACCTTGCTGCGCCCTCCGTGGACTTTCAGGGAGCCCCTTCCTTGCAGTCACCTTGACAGAAGCCATCCTCCTGGGCTGGAGCGCTTGGCCGTGGAAACTTTTCTTTCCTTTCCCGGAGCGCGCTTACAGGTGTCGTCCCCCGCCGCTCCAGAGCCCCAACAAGGGGCCCTTTGTTACCACTTTTGCTCCGGGACTCCTTATCCAAACGCCTGCCATTCGCCTGGCCTTCCGCAACCCCGATCGGAAAGCTTGCCCAAACCACCGAACCCCCCACCCCCGGCTCTCCCGGGAGGACGCAGTCTCCCGCCCGCATGTGGGTCGGCCCGAGAGCCCGACGGCCCCGCGGGGAGCTCGCCGCGGGCAGGTGAAGCGCGCCAGGCCTCGGCGGCCGGGAGGGAGGCTGTCTTACTTACCCTACGGAGCCCGCCGGCTGCGTGGCTGGGGTGCGGGGCGCGCTGCGGGGTACGGGATCCGGGGCGCTGCGGTCCATCGCGCTGCTGGCCGCGGCGCGGGCTCGGGCTCGGAGGCGGCGCGTCACTGCTGGGGTGGGAGAGGCCGGCGGGTCAGGGCGGGAGCGGCCCGGCCGAGAGCCCGCCTCGACCCACGACAGCCGGGGGCGGCCCCGCCTCCCCGGGGCGCTTCCACCTGCGGGTCGGTCCCTGCCCGAGGGCGCCGCGACGACGGCTACAGGTCCCCGCCCCGGCCGCAGCCCGCAGCCAGTCCCGGGCGAAGGGGCGGCGCGCTGCGGCCCAGGCTGCGAAGGAGGAGGAGGAGCGGACCGGGCGCGGGACGGTCGCCACGCCCGCAGTGCTTGGGCTCCAGCAGCCCGCTGCGCACCAGCTGAATCCCGTGCAAACTTTTCCGGAGGAGCTGCGGACCACAGCGCCCCCCGCCTTCCCAAGCCACTGCCCGATTTAGGGGACCCGGCCCGTCCAGGCTCCGCGCACTTCGCCCGAAGCTCCGCTCCTCCCCCGCACGGCTAGCTCGGACGCCCGGAGCGAGCGCGCGGCGCACCAACTCACCCTGCCCCATGACCCTGCCGGGAGCCCCGAGCTCGCAGCCGTCTCGGCCACCTCGCCCTGCAGAAGTGAGGGTGACGAGGTCAGCATCGGAGCGAGCAGAGCAGCCAGCTGGAGAGGGGACGGGTAGGGAGGGCGGGCGGGGACGCGGAGCGAGAAGGAATTTCCTACCCCACCCCGCACTCCTCCTCGGGGCACGCGGCTTTAGGGTACAGAGGGGGAGGCCGATGGAGAGGAAGCGTCTAGGCTGCTCGTTTTAGTCCACACTGCCACCGCGTTGCTTTGGGAAAGCCCCGCGAACCCAATTAAGACAGGGAGGATACCTGGCCAGCAAAACCCCAGGGAGGACCCAAGCTGTAGCGGAAGTGAGGAGAGCTCGTGGACCGAGTCCTGCTGATTGACCACCTGCAGTCTGACCTTCAAAGTGCAGGATTTTCTTTTTAACCTTACTGACCCCTACGATTGCTAGCCTTTAAAAGGCACCTCTGACATTGTGATCTTTTTAATCCCTGGCAGGTTTAAGCCCGTCCAGTCTTCCCAGGCATGCCTCTCTTGATGTAAACAGCCAACAGCTGTGATTTGAGGACTGGACGTTCTCATGATGACAGTCTATAAGCTAAGAACAGCAGAGATTTAGTGGCCTCCTGGAAGTTTCACAGGAATAAAGGAATCTCAGACAGTGCTTGCTTGTTTGTGGTTTCGGTTCCTGCCAGAGTTCTTCTCAGAGGAGGCGTGCCACCTGACAACCAGGTGCCTTTGTTGCATATTGTCTCCTTGTTCTTAGAAGCTTGCCAACTGGTTTAAAGTAAGTCATATTGATGAGTCCAAAAGCGTACATCAGGAAATAATGCTAAATTAAAAATAAATAAATGGATACCTCAAGTGGCAAATCTGTGATAGGCATGACAACATGACGTAGGATAACAAAGGACTTAACATTTTTGGTTCACATTAAAATTAAACTAGTATTTATGACCCGTGATTAATTAAAGGTTCTTCGTTGTTCACTCATTGCAACCACCACCAATAATTTCTGGAATCAAAAGTACTAACTACTACTCCACTTAATTGGATTTTGGTCTCTTTACTCTCCCTTGTGGTGCAAAATATGGTCTCAGTACATCTTTGAATATGAAATGGAGGCGGAGATCGTGGTGACTTCTGCGATGACTGTATTAGAACTCTATCATTAAAAGTTGCATTTAAATAATTTGACTAATAGTGAGGCAATTTTTGAAATGGACCGGGATTTTAGACTAAATAATAACACAGGTTTGACAAGTTCATGAATCCTTTCTGAGTAAATGGATAAGTAGATTTACAGCTGTTGCATAGACAGGCTGTAAGTAGGAACATTGAAACTACTTAAAGTTTATAACTTTGAATCACAGGATCAAGCACTTAATTAGTTTCAACCTTGATTTATGGCATCCTAGTAATATTATGGATCCCAGTTAGGCTAATCTTAAACGTTAAGACATTTTTACAACATTTCATAACTGCTGAGTGCAATTTTCATGACACCACTTTTCCCTTACATCCTTTTGTTCTTGGGCACAGGGCAGGGTCATACTTTCCACGCACTGAAATTGAGCCTACCCAAATGGCTTGCTTGACGAGTGAGATGTCTCATTTCCCGGTAGAATCACATTAAGGAGAGTGCTGAGCCTGCTGTAAACTACTGTTGTGACCATGCAGAGATGTATTAAGATGGAGGTGACACTAAGTTGAAGGATCCTAAATATGTCACACTATTATCCTGACCACAACTTCTTGGAGGGGCTCGGGGTTTACAGCAGGATCCCCCAAAGCACTAATTATCTATTTTGAGATTAAGTCAATAAACTGTTCAGCATCTTTCAGAACCAAAACTATACTTCATATTCTTATACATTACTGTCTATGCTGCAATCTTGTAACTGCATAATTTATTGGCAATGGTAATCATTGTTTTTAGAAACCTTTTTTTTTTTTTAACATAATGGTGGAAAACAGCTCCTTCCCAGTTCCTCTGAAAGTTGTCCAAGTCTGTCCAGATGTTGCTCAATTTTCTTGTTTGTAAATCTCCCCTATAATTCCATCCAACCATCATCAATGCAGGGATTATCTCAGATATTATCACTTTGGGATAATAGCACGGATAGAAATAGCCCTTTCTTCAGCGGAGTTGATGGTTAGGTGGACGATGGCTGCTGCACCTGTTTCGTTAGCTCTTCATTGCTGTGATCAAAATACCACGCAACAACAGGGGGAGGGGACTTATTTCAGCTCCCAGTTTTAGGGATTTAGAGGTATCCGTTCATCAGGTCAGCAATGGTGTGATGGAGAGCTGCAGTCCATGCATGGTGGCCAGGAAAACGAGAAAGGCATGTGCCAGCACTGGGCTGGCTTCCTCCTTTCTTCCACTTGTATTTTCTATGAGCCCTTAGCCCAAGAGAAGGTACTGCTCACAATTGGACTGGTTTTCCCACACCAGTTAATCTTTCTAGAATTGTCCTTGTCCACAGCATCATGGGTATGGTTTATTAATCTGGGTGATCTGAGTTCAGGAAAATGGACAGTGACAACTGATTGTTAGTACAGACTAGGAGGGGTTGGGACAGAAGAGGTTTTGTGCCCACCCTTGTCTTCTGAATACAGCTTACACCACAGAAGAGGGTCTGCAGATATTTGTGGGATAGGGAAATGGAAGAACCTTTAAAGATTTCACTCAAGAGATTTGTTGTGTGACAAAACTTTTCCCCAGGGAGATGCAACACACATCTACTCACCCCAATTAGGAAACCTGAAACAGACCCAAGTACAGATAGCACTGAAGTCTGCTTTGGTGAACCAATGAGTTTTATTAGGGTTACTTACAGAAGCAGAAATTACTCAAAACACTTGTATCACCAAAGCTCACCCCATGGAACACACTGAACAGCCTACAGGCAGCTTCACAAGTTAGGAGATGTCCTTTTTAGGTACTTCAGTTGATCTAACCCTCTTCCAGACAGCCTGGCTGGGCTCTGCTTCTGTCAGGCAGCTCATCTAGTCTCAAGAGCCTTTTTTGCAGATTTTCTTCTTCGTGAGAACCTTCCTGGAAGCTCAGTTTGTCTGAGTCTTTGTAGGCAACTTGGCTTCACTTGATCTGAGAGGAATTCTCTGCTTTTGATTACTCTGACAGGGGAAGTACCTAGTCAATCTGATCAGTTTCAGGGACTTCCTGGAGCTATCTTGAGTTGTTTACTTTCCTGCTTAAGGAGCTTTCCAACAGGATGGAATGTTTCAATATAGGAGGAAACTGTTAAAGAACATTCTTAAAACAAAGAAGTCTAAGAAGGACTTTTTATTTCAAAGGCCCTGGAGGTTGACTGAAAACAACAGATGGGAGGTGAGTTGGACCTTATAAGGAGGAATCATTGGTTCTTCTCGCTTGGGAGGTGAAGGCAGGAAGAGCATAAAGCTCAGCCTTAGCTACATACTTAGTTTAAACCCTATCTCAACTACACAAGACTCAAATGTCAGGTTTTCTGTGCACATCTTTGAGTGATAACTTAGTGATTATCAGGGTTCTCCAGTGGAACAGAATTTATAGAACACATGAGTGTGCGCGCACGCACACATAGACACACACACACAGAGAGAGAGAGAGAGAGAGAGAGAGAGAGAGAGAGAGAGAGAGAGAACGTATTACAATGTCTAACACTGTAGTCCAGCTAATCTAACAATAGCTATGTACAAATAGAAGGTCCAAGAGTGTTATTCAATCCATGAGGCTAGATATCTCAGCTGATCTTCAGTATATGCCAGAATCTCAAAATAGGCACTACTACCAGTGAAAGGATGGACTAGCCAGCAAGAATGGGGGCAAACAGGCAAAGAGGGAGACCTTTCTTCTTCCATGTTGTTTATATTAACTGCCACCATAGGTAGAGGCCAGAGTAGAGGTGAATCCTCCTACCTCAAAAGAAGTGGGTTAAAAGTAGATTGTCCCACTTCAAATGATTTAAGGAAAAAAAAATTCCTCACAGAGGCTGGAGAGATGGCTCAGAGATCAAGAACACTGACTGCTCTTCCAGAGGCCCTGAGTTCAATTCCCAGCAACCACATGATGGCTCACAACCATCTATAATGAGATCTGATGCCCACTTCTGGTGTGTCTGAAGACAACTACAGTGTACTCATATAAATTAAATAAATCTTAAAAATAAAAATTAGATTAATAAAAAATCCCTCATAGGTATACTCAGCTGCTTAGGTTTTAGTACTTGACAAACAAGAATAGCCAACATACCTAGCTTGAAAATTCCCACTGTGGAATAATAATAAGAAAGCAAAAGTATATGCTGTGGTGGTTTGAATGAAAATGGCTCCCATAATCATAGTGAGAACCATTTTTTGGCGATGTGGCCTTAGTGGAGGGAGTGTGTCAATGGGGGTGGACTTTGAGGTTTCAAAACTCGGACCATGCCCAGTGTCACCGTCCCTTCTTGCTGCCTGCCAATCCAGATGTAAAACTCTCAGCTACCCCTCCAGCACCATGTCTTCCTGTGCACTGCCATGCTTCCCTTTATGATGATAATGCACTGACCCTCTGAAGTGTAAGCCAGCCCTGAGTAAATGTTGTCCTTTTGCAGAGTTCTCTTGCTCATGGTGTCTCTTCACAGCAATGGGGACCCTAACTAAGGCAGAAGTTGGTACCAGGGACTGGGATGTTACTGTGATAAGCCTGACGGTGCTTTTGTTTGCAGGAATGTGCAACACTTTGAAACTTAGGACTAGGAAAATGATGGGACACTTTAAGTTGGCTTAATGGGCCAACCAATAGGAACACGGAAGACCATGGTGCTGAAGATGATTTAATTATGAGGGTCTGACTCCGAAATTTCAGAGGAAAATAGTAGACTGAGGCATAGACATGGCTCTTGTGATATTTTGGCAAAAAAAAAAAAAATGTGGCTGCTTTCTGCCCTTGTCTAAAAAAAATCTGCCTGAAATTGAATTGAAAAGTTATGGATTAAGACCTTTGGCAGAGAAGATTTCCAGACAACTTAATATTGAGGGTGTTGCTTGGTCATTAGTGGCCATGCTTATGCAGAACTGCAATAAAAAGAAGCAAGCTGAGCAGGGAAAAAATACAAAAGGTACAGTTTGAGGAGAAAAAGGCACCAGGAAGATTCAAGAATTAGAGGCAAGCATGCTGTTAAGTGTGATAAAGGGGGTGGCAACCTCAGAGCAAGAGGCCACCTAAGCTTCCAACCTGTGAAAAGGGATTAAAGAAAACCTCAGGGCTGTGTGTGGTAGTGCACACTTTGGTCCCAGCACTCAGGAGGCAGAGGCAGGTAGATCGCTGAGTTCAAGGCCATCCTGGTCTACAGAGCAAGTTCCAGGACAGCCAAGTTTAAAGAACACCCCATCAAAAACAAAAGGCTGGTGAAAATGTATTTGAATGAGGGAAACATGTTCCAGCCCCCAACAAACAGAACTTGGCAGCTTTGGCTACATGGCTATGGCTTTAGAGTTTAAGATACAAGAAAGGGGTTCTAAGATCTTCCTCTGCAACTAAGGGGCAGAGTATGTGTCAGGGATGTTCCCTCCAGAGAAGCCTCTGTGTGAAGCAGTGAAGGGGAAGCCTGGATTGCCACGAAGACCCCAAGATACTGAAGATGTCAGAGCTGCGGGATGACTAAGGAGAGCTGTTAACAGGGAGTGGAAACAGCCCAAGAGGAAGAAGTTTATGTTTCATTCAACAAAGCTGAAAGGAGTCGGAGATCCGAAGATCTGACCTTAGACATAGAAGTACAGAGTTTGGAGTTTGCCCTGCTGGTTTTCCATCTGGTTTTGGTCCAGTATTTCCTCAATATAATCACTTTTCTCCCTTTTGGAACTATAATGTATATCCTGTGACTGTATGTTGGAAGTATGTTATCTGCTTTTTGCTTTTGATTTTAGAAGGGATTACAGTTAAGAGATTGCCATGGGTCTCAGAAGAGATTTTTGGACTTTGGACTTTTAAATAGGGTTGAGATTGTTGTAAACTATGGGGACTTTTGAAGGCAAACTGATTGTATTTCTGTATTATGTTATGGACACAAATGTATGGAGGGCCAGAAAGTGGAATGAGATGATTTGAATGAAAATGCCCCCCATAGATTCATAGGCAGTGGCATTATTGGAGGTGTGGCCTTGTTGGAGAAGTATGTCATTGAAGATATGCTTTGAGGTTTCACAAGCTCAAGCCAGCCACGGTGTCTCTGTCTCTCTCTCTCTCTCTCTCTCTCTCTCTCTCTCTCTCTCTCTCTCTCTCTCCTAGCTACCAATCTAAATGCAGAACTCTCAGCTACCTCTCCACCACCATGTCGGCCTGCGTGCTGCCATGCTTCCTGCCCTGATGGTAAGGGATTAAACCTCTAAACTGTAAAGTCTCCTCCATTATATGCTTACCTTTATAAGAGTTGCTGTGACTGTCGTGTCTCTTCACAGCCATAGAAACCCTAACTAAAACATATGCTTAACTTATGTGGAATTATAGGGGGAAAGAAGCAGGGGAAAAAAGTAGACCAGGTGAACATTTTTGGAAAAAAAATAGTATTAGGGCTTTTCTAAGTACTTTGTAAAAAAATTTTGGAACAATAAGTGTGGTGGTTTGAAGTAAGAATGGCCCCTGTAAGCTCATATATTTGAATGCTTAGTCACCAGCGAGTTGCATTATTTGAGAGAATTAGATGAATTAGGTGATGTGGCCTTGTTGGAAGAAGTATGTCACTAGGAGGGGGGGAACCTTGACATTTAAGAAGCCCATCCCAAGCTCAAGGAGAGTCAGTTTCTCTCTCTCTCTCTCTCTCTCTCTCTCTCTCTCTCTCTCTCTCTCCCTGTGTGTGTGTGTGTGTGTGTGTGTGTGTGTGTGTGTGTGTGTCTGGCTGTCTGGCTGTCTCTTTGTCTATGTCTCTTTCTTCCTCCATCCTTGCCTCCCTCCCCGCTCTGCCTAGCAATCAGGGTATATCCCTCAGCCACTGCTTGAGCACCCACCTGCCAGTTTGCCATGCTCTCCAACATGATGATAAAGGACTAAACCTCTGAAACTATAGGCCAGTCCCCAGTTAAATGCTTCCTTTGATAAGAAGAGTTCTGTCGGTCATGGTGTCTCTTCATAGCAGTAGAGCAGTGAATAAGGAATAAGTTGGTTCCAGGGAGTGGGGTTTTATGGTGACAAAGCTGACCATGCTACTTGTTAGCGGAAAGTGGACTTTGGGCTTTGTATTAGGAAAGTAGTTGAATGACTTAAGTGGGAGTTAATGTAACATACAAGTAGGAGCACAGAAGACAACAGTGTCCAGGGTGATATGAACAGTGGGAGTGGAGCCCAGCACAAATGTTTCAGAAAGGAAGAATGTTAGTAAGGTTTGGACCGATGTGTTTGTATGCTCTGTGAAGATGTTTCTCTGTCCATCCTTGCCTTCCTAAGGCACCTTCTGATTGATTAAAATATACAGCCTAGCTGGGCGTGGTGGCGCACACCTTTAATCCCAGCACTTGGGAGGCAGAGGCAGGCGGATTTCTGAGTTTGAGGCCAGCCTGGTCTACAAAGTGAGTTCCAGGACAGCCAGGGCAATACAGAGAAACCCTGTCTCAAAAAACCAAATATATATATATATATATATATATATATACAGCCTATGGCCTATAGCAAAAGGCAGAATAGTAAGGTGGGACTTCCAGACAGAGAGAGGAACTCTAGGAAGGAGTCAGGTGTAGGAGGTTCACCACCTGGACTTGGAAGAAAGGTAACCAGTCACATAGCCAACATAGAATAGTATAAACAGGTTAATATAAGTTAAGAGCTAGTTGGGAGACAAGCCTAGCTTAAGGCCTAGGTATTCATTATTTTAAACGGTCTCTGTTTGATTATTCAGAGCAAGGGCAGGCACAGAAAGGTCATGGTTACAAGTTAGTGACCTAGAGACCATTCTTGTGATATATTAGCAAAGAATATAGGTGCTGCTTTTTAAATATATATATATATATATACTTTGTCCTAAAAAAAAACTTCCTGAGGAAGCTGGACAAAGAGAAATACAGACTGTACAGTTTGAGGAGTATACTGGAGCTGAGTGTATTGCTCAAGGAGATAAAAGTTTAAAGAAAAGCCTTGTGCTAAATGGAATTAAGAGAGCGGTAACTTCAGGGCAAGACCTCACACAACTAAGCTTCAACTTCTCAAGAGGAATTAAAGAAAGGCTTCAGCGATGAAGGAAACCACCACCAACAGGGAGCTGATGTACACGTCATTCCAAGAGGGGCTGTGTCCTAGCCCAGAACGCAGCAGAACTTGGCAGCTTTGGCCTCATGGTTCTGGCTTTAGAGTCAAGGATACAAGGAAGTAGTTATAGAATCTCCCTCCTTCATAAAGTGAAGCCACTGAGGCCAGTCATGTATCAGGGGTACCCCTTCATGAAGGCCCCGAGAGGGTATTTAGTGAGACTGAGACGATGAAGCTTGGATTGTACTGGAGACACTGAGATGCTAGAGATGGGCGCAGTTATGGGGTACCTGACAGGGAGAGCTGAAGGCTGGGTGTGAAACCCACCCAAGTGGGAGCAGTGTGTTGCAGTCAACAAAGATAAAAGGAGTTGGAGATCTGAAGAGTGCTTTGACATTAGACATGGAGATGCGGAACTTGGAGTTTGCACTGTTGGCTTTTGGGTTTGCTTTGGCCCAATAATTGTTCAGTATGCTCTCTTTCCTCCCTTTTGGAATGTATATTCTGAGCCACCATATATTGGAAGTATGTGACCCGATTTTTATGGATATCATTGTTACCATTATACAGAACAATTCCTAAAAGAAAAGACTGCCAAACAACACACAACCCCTCTTTCAGCAATATTCCTCAAAGAGATGCAAGAGGTGATGTTGCAAGTGTGCAAAGACACCTATAATCCAGCACCATTCTCAAGGGGCAAGACGTGAAAACAACCTACGTGTCAACAGACGCATGGAAAGAAGTTAAGTAAATGTACTGGCTGGTTTTGTTTGTCAACTTGACACAGGCTGGAGTTATCACAGAGAAAGGAGCTTCAGCTGGGGCGATGCCTCCATGAGATCCAGCTGTAAGGCATTTTCTCAATTAGTGATCAATCAGGGGTTGGAGGAAGCCCCTTGTGGGTGGGACCATCCCTGGGCTGGTAGTCTTGGGTTTTATAAGAAAGCAAGCTGAGCAAGCCAGGGTTACTTACCAAGCCAGTAAGTAACAACCCTCCATGGTTTCTGCATCAGATCCTGCTTCCTGACTTGCTTGAGTTCCAGTCCTGACTTCCTTTGGTGATGACCAGCAGTGTGGAAGTGTAAGCTGAATAAACCTTTCCTCCCAAACTTGCTTCTTGGTCATGATGTTTGTGCAGGAATAGAAACACTGACTAAGACAATAAAGGAAAACTATTCAGCCTTAAAAATTAAGAAACTCCTGCCACTGGCAAACACATGGGCCTATAGGGGTTTCATGCAAAATGAAAAGGCCAGACATGTTTCTAAGTGGAGTCTTAGAGACGAAAAAACACTCCATGTTTTAGGAGAGTGTTGGCTACCACATGCAAGTAGTAGGCTGGGAAACAGGGTTGGGGGTAGGTCAAAGGAGACAGTTATAGTTAAGTGAGAGGAAGAAGTCTAGACACCTCGTGCACTGCATGAGCTCTAAGAGCAAGTAAGCATGAAGAGAAAGGGGAATGGGACATTTTAAAAATGGTAAGCTGATAAGATGACTCAGGGTAAAAAGCCCATGTCACAAAGGTTAAGGACCTGTGTTCTATCCCTGGAACCCACAGAGCAGAAGGGAAAAAACTATCTACTTTGAGTTGTTCTCTCTCTCTCTCTCTCTCTCTCTCTCTCTTTCCCTCTCTCTCTTCCCACAAACACACACACACATACTGGCACACACAACACACAGCAAATATGTACCTCTTTTTAAAGACAGAACTATGCTATAGCTGCAGGTGGCATTAACAGATATAAGTACAAGATGCCCAGTTAAATGTCAAATATGGATGAATGACTTTTGTTATAAGTATGTTCCATACAATGTCTACTAAGGCTAAGCAGTTGCCATTTCTCTGACGTTTGGAATATTGCTGTTGTGTGTTTTGTTACTAAATCTAGAAGCTGAATCTGCAAGCTTCAATTTTCTCATCGGTTTGATGGTCAGTTATAGTATGTTATCTCTGTAGTCTTTTTTCAGATTTAACAGGCTCTGGTGGCACAACTTGGATTCAATGCCACGGGCTGGGAGGTGGAGGCAGGAGGTTGGGTTCAAAGTCAGCCATAATTCTTGCTTACTTTTCTGTTGCTATGATAGAACACTGGAGCCAAGGAAAGTTACAGGAGAAGTCTTTATTTGGGTTCATTTTTCCAGAGACTGAGCGTCTGTAATGGTGAGCTTACGATTCCAGAGTTGTTCATGGTCAAGAGAGCCAACAGTGAATATGTTGGCTAGAGCAGGAAGCTGAATGATCGTATCCTTCACAGTAATCGTAAAGCAGGAGCACAAACTTGACTTGACTTGAGGATTTAATCAGCACCACCACGTGGGGGACCAGGCATTCAAATGCCAGAGACCATGGCAAAATGTTTCTCCTTTAAACTATCACACTGGGTCTCAAACACAAAGCAATAAATAAATGGTTCAGTGTTAGTCAACTCTGGTCATGTTGAGTGATTTTACAGACACAGTTATTAAAAATCTCTAGCTCCACAACTAGCAGAAAATGGCCTAGTCGGCCATCATTGGGAGGAGAGGCCCCCTTGGTATTGCAACCTTTATATACCCCCAATACGGGGGAACGCCAGGGCCAAGAAGTGGGAGTGGGTGGGCAGGTGAACAGGGCGGGGGAAGGGGGGAGGGAACTTTCGGGATAGCATTTGAAATGTAAATTAAGAAAATATCTAATAAAAAAATATTGGAAAAAATTCTAACTGCAGGGAAGCACCACACTAGCGTCTCACTATCATGTTACCAAGATGCTAAAAATTAAAAAAAAAAAAAAAAAACTACTTTTATTTTCAGGTATGGAATTATAAACTCCCAATAATGAAACTAGGGTAATTATAGAATCCCAAGTTTCACCAACTGACTTGGCTTTGATATATAAGTATATAAAAATACCAAAATGATAGTATAGTGGCTTTCATTGCACCTTTGTGATTAATGTCATCTGAAGCACAGACGTCACAAAACAGATGGGTTGTGTTTCAAACACACTATCAGCGTATCCCACTGACTTTTAAAATTCCCCTGACTTTTTGAAAAGTGAGATATCGCAGGAAGAGTTGGCAGGAAGCTCTTGAGCGCTAACGAGTTGCTAGTTATACTTGGTGTGCTCCAGGGCATTGACAGAGTGTGGCATTTAAAATATGCGTGACAATCACACCTGAAGCGATACTTAGTCCACATCCAGGTCTGGAGGGACGAGTCTCGCTTTCTTTGTGCAGATGCAAGGCTATCCCTTAGAAGGATTCCAGGAAAAAGATGGCCGTCATAGTATCCCTGTGGAGTCACCCAGAGCTTAAAGTGAACACAAGTCTGCATTATCTTTATTAGCATACTCAGAAAGAACATCTTAATCCCATTTTCATGGTATCATTTTGCAATTCCGTATTGACTTAGTACAGTGCAAGATCTTTGTCCATTTTTTTTATGACAGAGAAATCACAAACAGAAATATGTCACGATCCCTAAAACATGCACAAAAACTCCTGTAAGTATTTGGTCATATACAAGGGATAAGACAAGAAAGCTTTCTTGCATAGGTAACCTCATCTTGCTGCTTGTTTTATGACAGCTGATAAATCCTGTAAGGCCGCAAGAAACTACTCCAGTCAACAGTTAGTTGTCTGGCTATTTGAACAGGTAGACCTATAAGCCAGATTTGTATAGGTTGAACCCATGGAAAGTGTGTCAGGGTATTATTTAATTTCTCATCAACATTATGAGGTCACATGCACACATACACACCCAGTGCTTGCCCAGCCATGTTTTCCATCACGCTTTCCCACTTCCACCACAGTTGTTGTGGCAAAGCAGTAAAGAAAAAAAAGGGGGGGGGGAATAATAAATATTGAAAAGCTTTTAACTCAAGTTTGATACATGCTTTAAAACAAACATACTAAGTAGATTTGGAGCTTTGGGGCTTTGGGGGCTTCTTTCTTGCTAGCGGTATTTCAAGAATGCATTCTGTGAGTTATTTTTCTTGTCTGGCTGCTTTCCATGGGTAGATGGGCTCCCCCCCTTGTTAGTGCAGAGAAATATACAGTGTAATTACTTCTACTCAATTCCTCAGAGGGTGAACCTTGACATAAATACAGAGGGATCTGATTTAGCTTTTCCCCACTTGCCACAGTAGTTCTGCAGCCCCCCCCCCCCAGCAGAACAGGCACTATTGATAACAAGCCTTCACATTTTATAGTGCCTTTGTTCCAGATAAGGAACGGGGCCCTGACTGTTCACTCCAGAGCACAGCCTAATACTAAAGTAGATCCTTTGCGACAAGGCAGGTTCAGGCAGCCAAGGCCTTTGAAGCTGACCCAGAGATGGGGAAAGATATTCACCATGTATGTCTTACATAATATTTTTCTTATGAGTGAACTTCTGAAATGCTTCATATCTGAGAGCAAGGACTGTAATTTTATGGAAAATTAAACAACAATAATAAGTACATTTATAATTTCAGTTTTGTTTCTTTACTAATAAAAGTTTGGGGTAAGTTGTTCAGTTAAAATTTCAAAATAGTAAAATGAGGTTAGGGAGGTTTATCTTTGTATGCTGGTCAATGCCTCAAACTAGACTCATTGTACTCTATAATAGTACCTCATGCTGTTAGCAGCCCCCCCCCTCTCTCTCTCTCTCTATATATATATATATGAATACAGAGTTCAAACATTTTTACAATTTAGTGTTAATATCTGAGTGTTTTGCCTGCATACAAGTAAGTATACCCTGAAGATGTCTTCTCTCCATAGAGGCAGAAGAAGGCATTAGATGCCCTGTGCTTGAAGAGATAGAAGACCATGAGCCCCGATGTGGGTAGTAGAAATCAAATTTGGTTCCTCTGTAACAAGTATTCTTAACCAATGAGGCATCTCTCCAGCCACCAATTTATAGTTTTTAATACAGAGACCTTGGATACGTAACATAGATGGGAAAGAAAATACTTGGAGATCATGGAATATTTCTACACTTATTATAGAGATAAGGAAATTAAATATTCCACAGCTAGTGATTTGCCCAAGGTCACCAACCTGGAAGAAGCCAGAGCTCTGCACTTGGAACAGGAGAATGGCTTTATGGGCCAAGTCTTAACCGAGGTACAACAAGTTCTCATTTGCAACATTCCTGTTAAAAGAGCCTCTGCTGCTCTAACTGAACGCAGCCTATGCATCAGCTTCCTTCTTAATGCTGCTCACAAAGTAAGTGGCAAAATCAAGTATCTTCACCCAAATCTGTCTGGCTCCAGTGTATGAGCTTTTAAGCATGGCAGTGGTAAGTTAGCCACACAGGCTCAGCCTCCCGGGGGAAACGGCAGAGGAGGGGCCTCAGGAGCCTCCGAGAAGGAAATGTGCTGGGACTTGGTGGGTAATTTGCCTAGATCAGTGGTGGCCTGGCTTAGGTATGTTTTGTTATAGGAACTGACAAGCAGCTTGCAAAGTCTCCTATGACTTAGAGAATGAAAACACTAGATAAAATAGTGTTGTAAAGGTCCCCAAATTTGTTGATGAATGGGGTTTACTATATTCTGTAAAATATAGGTGAAAAGGTGCCTTCCATAATAAATTTCCATAATAAAAGCTCATATTTATACTAAAATTGGGAATGCAATACCCAGTTATGACTAGCATGAAATAAACACTTCATTTAAAAGTCCTAAGTACTGCCGGGCTTGGTGGCGCACGCCTTTAATCCCAGCACTTGGGAGGCAGAGGCAGGCGGATTTCTGAGTTTGAGGCCAGCCTGGTCTACAGAGTGAGTTCCAGGACAGCCAGAGCTATACAGAGAAACCCTGTCTCAACCCCCCCTCCCAAAAAAAAAGTCCTAAGTACAAAACTTTGGTTAATTTTGTCAAAATAGGTGAAATTTGACCCCATCTTTTGTGTCCTTAGGTTTGTTTGTTTGTTTGTTTAAGATTTATTTTATTTTATTATATGTAAGTACACTGTAGCTGTCCTCAGACACTGGAGAATAGGAAGCCAGATCTTGTTACGGATGGTTGTGAGCCACCATGTGGTTGCTGGGATTTGAACTCATCACCTTCGGAAGAGCAGTCGGGTGCTCTTACCCGCTGAGCCATCTCACCAGCCCAGGTTTGTTTGTTTTTAAGAAAAAGAAAAAAAAAAACTGTATTTGAATGGGATTTAAATATGAATACCCGGGTAATTTGAATAGAACTGGCTCTTTAATATAGAGATTTATTCATTTTCAATGAGTAAAAATATTGTTACCAACCAGTATCAGAATAATCAAATCTAGGGAACGAGTTCTTTTTGGTAGGAAGAAATCTTTAAACGGGTAGAGAATATACTACACATTTTTCAAAAGTTAGTGTTGCTATCTCAGGATCTGGACTTGAGACATGGGTGGGCAATGAAAATCTTGCCCAAAAGTAAAAAATTTTAAGACTGTAGAATACTAAAAAGTCAATCATTTCTTCTTTTGATAGCCAGGATTCTTAAGTAAGTTTCTCCCCCCCCCCCTTTTGGTTTTTCAAGGCAGGGTTTCTCTGTATAGCCCTGGCTGTTTTATGTAGCAAGTGCTGCCAACGTGTAAATTGTCATTCTAGAGGGAGGTTTGTTATGATCTAGGAAATAAACAAAAACCTGCAAAGCTCTTGGAGTAAACATCTCACACATCACAGGAAGTCCAGGAAACTTAAAAGGCTCACCAAGTTCTGCCACAAGTTATACAATCAGTAAAGATTCCTAGGTGGAGTCTCTCCGACCTGACCTACTCAGCTGCCTGGGAGTTGTGCAGGGAGCTTCAGATATGCAGTTTCCATGAATTGTCCCACATGTTGGGTGAGCTTTTTAGTGAAGCAGCAGCCTTAAAGTGATCCATACTTCTGTAAGGAATTTGTTTGTTACTGGTTCCTCAAGATTGACTTGGTGGAACCCCTTGTTTGTTCCATTATTGGCACCTTATCTGAGATGATTCAATCTTTCTTCACATCTCCCCAGGAATAGTTCATGACACTCACCAAAGGAAGTAAGGCAGAACATAAGGCACGTATACTTCCAAACATAGGAAGAGGAAAGGCACGAGATATATATTATTACTCTATGTCAGCTCTTTGCCAGCAGATCCAGGCCAGAGGAGAGAACCTGGTCTAGCTGTCTGGAAGCTGAGTGGGATGGTGAGGGTGAGTGTCGATGACCCAAAAGAAACACACTGGGCTGGGAGTCTTGTCAAAGCAGGAACTCATTAATTTAAATCATCCTCTTGCTTATATAGGGTTGAGGGAGGAGATGGGGATTTTTGGTGGGGTGAGATGACATAGGAGGTGGGGAAGGGTGAAAGAGGGTATGGGGTGACTGACAGGGCCAGTGAAGTTATTCTACATCAGCGGTAGCTAGGCAAAGGTGGACTTAGGTAGTAGCTAAGTCACTCTAGAAGTGAGCAAGGCAGGTCCCTGGACTCGATCCAGACTCATGTCTTTTCATTAGGCCGTAGATTTTTGGCTGAGTTAGGCCCGACAACTCTAGTCAGTAATGGTGTCCCATGTTTGTAATTAAGACACTTTGGGAAGCTGAGTTAATTTGAGACAAACAAGGACTACACAATCAGTTCTAGACTAGCATGGGTTTAAGAGTAAGAGCCTGTTTCCAGAACC